>RJWM01046834.1:0-12158 GCA_004363535.1 Dasyprocta punctata
TGGGGACCCAGGACAGTGCAGACTTAGACCACCTGTATCCCAAATATTCTTTCCTATTGTGTTTGGAAGATCAATCCTTCTTTTAAAATGTTGTACAAATTTAAATCTCTGCTCTTCTGTGTTTGTGTGAACTTGGCCAAGTTTTTTTCTCTCTCTGAATGCTATTTTCTGAGTTATTAAAGCAAGAAGAGGCTCAGATATTTATACATTTATTGTGAGGTTTATATGGCATAACATTTCCTAGAGCATCAGTATCTAACAATGAAAAAGGCTTTCAATTACTGTGAAATATGAATGTGGGGCTCAACCCAACTGCTGGCTTCTCATGTGGTTTTTGCTGACTCTGTTGTAAAGTGACAACTCCTATGTTTCTACTCTCTTCTGTCCATTATCTCTCAGGGAAATTCAAGGACTTTACTATGTTGATTTATTTACTATATTTATTTAATTCTATTCCTGCTGCAGTATTTTTGAAAGCAGTGGCCAATGTTCTACATTTCTGAACACAATGCCAGGCTCATATTAGAGATCCAGAATATTTTAATAATTTTTAACAGATGAGAGAATGGGAATGGTAGAAAGATCACCAAGAAAGAATTCAGATCTTTTGCTTGACTACATGAGAAAATGATACAGAATTGAATAACTGTCTTTTGCCCAAACTTGGTTCTCTATTATGCAAGACACATCAATTCATGCTACATTCCTGCTTCAGTGATCACACATTGGTTACTAGGCAGTGGCATGCTCTTCACTGTTTGTGCGGCTCCCCAAAGGTTGCATGCTTCACTACCTGCACTGCCGTGCCTCTTTACTTGGAGTTTCCTCTGTATGGAACTTGTTGTTTTCTCCATTTCCACAATGCCAGCCATCATTCCTTCTCCTCCTAACTATATATTAACAAACTTTCAAAATTCAGTTTTAATATTACCAATATGGAGTAATGCTTTTCTGATTTACCCCAATCCTACACTTCAAAGCCAAATTAAAAACATGGTTCATGTGATACATAGTATCTCATGCAGAATTCTGCCACTTCTATTTTCCTGTCTTATTGCCAGTTTTCCCAAGACAGTGAGAGTTTACTCATGGGAAAAACACCTACTCTTTTTTCTTTCTATTTATTCCTTAGCCAGTACCCAATATGTAACAGGTACAAAAGTGGTTTTTGAATGAATGATTTTCAATCTGAAATTGATAGTAGTAATAGTTTAGATTGTATTCCCATGGAGCTATGTTCCTCCCTAGTTGTGCAGAATGAATTGTCTCACTATAACTTTCAATCTAGAATATTATAACAAGACTGTGCAGTTTATTGACTATAGGGCTAAAATTTTGTTTGCCTGCAATGTGCTATGGTCATATTGATTTTTTTCCATCCTCTTGATTAGATAGCACTTACTGTTCTGTTTTCATTCAAAGAAGTTGGCAAGATCAACCTCTTCTAACTCAGCGATGGGATAGTGGTTGAAAACAGGTGACAATTCTCTACTTTCCTCAGGCTTCTCATTCCTTCTTCAAATAAGGTCAAAGCTTCTCCTTGTGGGACATTTGTGTTCCTCCATCTTTTATACAGAATGATCACCTAAGTAGAGAAATCCCTGGGAGGAAAGGCAAGTGTCTGTGGTTGAGCTATACTTTGTCTTTGGTAGATTTTTTGTTAATGGATTAAATTCCTTATGTAATTCATCATCTGTAAATGACAAAATTTCCCATCTTAGAACGTTGTTAAAGAACGTAAGTAAGTATGCATATCAAAGTCTTTTGGAAGTGGCGTGGTCATCGAAAGATGCAGGGGAGGAGGAGAGAGAGGAAGGGAAGAGGGGTAAAAGGAGCTGCGATATGGCATTCATGTGTACTAACTCCCCACAATGACTGTAATCACTATGCAGTGCAAGCAAGTACTAATAAACATTAAAAAGACATTCTATGACCATAATAAAATAGAAGAAACAAGGATCATGGACAATAATAATGAGAATAACAACAGTTGGAGAAATTGATATGTGATTAGCTATCAAATTGTAAAATATGAGAAAAGAAAGAATAAATTGCTTTTTGTTGTCGTGAGTAAATGATTTTTATCAGGCCTTGGCCTTGCATAACCCTAGACTTGTGTAGGAAGGTGATCTTGGATCTGCTTGTATGGTACCACTTCCAAGAACACGATGTAGTTAAGATAAATGAGGAATGATGTATTCCAGGGACTAATTGTCATTCTTGCTTACTGTGAAGGATATGATGTATGTGACTCTCCGTGACCTGAAATAGTTACAAGTTGGTTTAAAGACCTTGATTCTGTGTAAGTGGATTTACAGAATAGACAGGTGACAAAATCATAAGGCAGTAATTTCTCTATGTCAAACCATAACGTACCCAGTTACCATCCTATCAGGCTTATATTCCCTTGAAAGTGAGTTATGTGAGAGGATGGAGTATAAATTAGTATACAGGTAGCTTCTGGGCCTTCCAAAGAGAGAAAAAGTGCTGAATTTCTTGTCTTGTATTCTTCTTTAAGGTTAAGTCAATATAGACTAAATTAGAAGCCCGCTATATTTCAGACATGTAATTGATAGCACAAATGTGATGGTGCTTTGATGACAATATATAGCGAGTGTCTGTTTAGGGCTCTTGAGATACAGATCAACTCATTTCACATAAGTCCAAATGTATGACTTTTATACTGTTCGGTAATGGAGATAGAGATTCCATGAGTATGTTGTGAAGTTTGGTTAGAGTGAAAGGCTATCAAGTTTTCTCACTGCTTTAGAATGACAAAATGTCACAAAGAGGAGAGGAAAGGCACTGAGGACAGGGCTGCGAGAAGGGGTGGGTTTAGCCTGACACAAGGATGAAAGGAAATTGTGAAGAGCGATATAACAGGGTCAGTTGTGGTTAAATGGCCAAAGACATTTGTTTTAAAAAGGTGACATCTGCATTCTGGAATCAGTGCTAATTGTATTCCTGCTTTACCTGCTTGATTTATAAATTTCAACTTGATGAACAATTTGACAGTTTTGGAAGTAGACAGGTGATAGAGAAATGAACAAGGCTTGTTATTTTTGTTCTTTAATCTATAAATGACGATTTCATGCAATAGTATTTTCTCTCAAAGTACTTCTCTTGTGCTTGAATATCTGTAATTCCCAATTTTCTTAATGATTTGTAAAGTCTTGAGGGTTAAATGAAGATTGTAATATTCTAATTTTTTTAAAAAGGAAGGAAACCTAAGTTATGAGTAAGGCTTATCTCAGTGATTGTTAAGCATTCTTATAAATTATTACAGACAGTAGCTCTGAGTTTACTTCATTGATGATGAATATTTGTGTGTAGTGGCTCTAGCTTTTGGATGAGTTCCCACAAATCTTTTGGGCCAAAGAGACATGAAACAGAAGCAAGGTTTTAGTCCATCATCCATAATTAATTAGTTCTCTTTTGGGGAAAATTCTTTCAACTCTCTGGGAGTCTTTTTGTTCATCTGAAAAGCAGGGATACAATAAACCCTTAAAGTGAGATAATGACTGTGGAAATCCAAATTGCCTTGGCAAGAACAGTGTATTATAGAGGCATACTGTCTTTAGAACAATAATTGTATCACTTCTTAAAATAAAATTAATTCCACACTTTTAACAAGTTTTCTAAGCATTCATGTGCCCACACATGCATAGGCAAATGCACAAAGAAATATATTATTTTGACTAATTCAATTTGATGTTTTTTATATTAAATGTACTAATTGGTTGATTTTCCCCACGAATTTTTAGATTACACAGTTTAAAAACATCAACTTTGTTCTGCTTTTCTGAATATGAATTGGAGGCTTTTCTCTAGGGAAATTGACTAATGGTTTAGCTGTAGATTCTCAAGGTAAACATTTTCAACCTGAAGAATAAGGCTGTTTTAGTAACTTGTACATCGAATTTGAGCTGATGTTTGGTATGTTTTGATTTCCTTTATAATAATAACCTAATAAAAATGTGAGTGGACATTATAAGTGATGACATGAGCTGTTTAAAAGGTTGTGAAACTTATGCTCAATCTGAATTCCAATTTTTATGCTAATATTTAATTTGTATATATAAAAATTTTATTCTATAATGTGTTCATAGCTGGATGTAGAAAATACACTCTCTTAAAACTTGTCAGTTTCACAAAATGCTTGTCCTGTGTTTAAAATATGACTCTGGAAGTACCTTCTCCATCCTTAAACGTGGAGGATTCTAGACATTTCTGGTCTTTCCTCGCCTCTGAACTGAATGAGATGTGGTGAGGTGTGTGTGGAGGGCGAAGCTCCATGGTAGAACTTTTGCCTAATATGCAGGAGGCCCTGAGTGCAATCCCAGCCCTTTCCAAGAAAAAAAGAACACGGCAGCATTGGGACTGGGGAACTAAAAGTTACTGGGCTTGACTTGGTAAATCAGTTTGGTATTGGTTTAGTTGTTTTAAAAACAATACAAACTGGGAAGTGGATGGAATTGTGTGAGAACCATATTATCAGAATGCAATATTAGACAAAGAAAAAAAAAGCCTGCACAGGTACATATCTTTGTGCATGACAAAGGATTTATAAGGACTAAATCATAAAATCTCTTTTAATGCCTTTCTTTACTTGTGTGTGAAGAGAAAAGGGAAAATTTTTCTTACGAGAGAAAAAGATTAATAGAAGAACTGTTTTTAAAAATATGAACAGAAAGTCTTGATCCAAACTCTAAGTCAATATTCATTGTCATCTCAAAATTTAGACATACTAAGGATTTTTTGAGCAAGAAAATGGTGCAAATTAAATCAACATATTCTGAATTTCTCTTTTGTTGTTTTGGGATAAGGCATGAAGCGAGAATAAATCAGTTTGGTTCTGATGTTCCTCAGCTAACAATTCTGTAGGTAGTTTACCACTCCTCTTCCCTCCAACATTTGTTCTGTTTACAGTCAGTGGAATTAAAAATATTAGTTGTAGACATATGGAAAGTAGGTGTGAAACAATTCTCACTCTATTAACACATTTCATGATGGAATCTCACATTGGTCAGGAAATAGTAACAAATTTTCAGGGGAGTGAACAGTGCATAAACTAGAGATAGTGACACACAAGAAAGCGTTCAGACAAAGTTCGAGAGTTATATGCTATTCTCTTTAAATTACTTGGGATTATTTAAAGAGTTTAATTGAATATAATATGTGGAGATAAATCTCCTTCAGTCAATCCACTTTTTTAAAATAAGATTTTCCTCACCATGGATTCATACAAGTACTAAGAGACTGAAGTAAAAAGATGAGTTTTTCAAAGAAAGAATTTGGTGAAATGTTAACTCTGGTATAATGAACATTTTTAATACAGCACATTGTAACACAATGTCCCACTCAGGAAAATAGATTCTGAGGCCTCTGTTTCTCCATATGTGACCTTCTCTTGAGTCTGTGGCTTAACAAGATGGGGAGAAAAAGTCATTCCAACTCATGCTGAGTATTTCCAATGTTCAGTAATTTTAATGATTTCCTTTTATTGGTCTGAAATATATATCTGCAGCCAAAGTATCTAGAAATAATAGTGGATGACTTTACAGGTACATGGGTTATGTATTTTCATCATTAAATCTCATAAACAACCTAAAATAAAAATGTTTTATTTGAAAACTTTGCAGCACATTTTTCTTTGGGACCAGCTTCAGGAGAAACAGAAGACAATTGCTGATTAGTAATTCTGCACATAGGTTGGTGGCAGATTGGTCAAAGTGGAAGTGAGGAAAAGTGAACCATTTATCGAAGCACTGCTTAGTTATTTTTCTCTTCTTACGAGGTGTGTTTCGTCATTGATTTGATAAAAGAACTTCTGGACCATTTTAGGTGATGTATTCATCCTCCAATGAGCCCTGTCTTTGAGATTAATTCTTATCCTGTCCACCTATTTTATATTTTAAATAATCTTTCCTGTTAAAAAAATGTTCCTCCTAGTGACTTTGTATTAGTAGCTTAGAGTCAGTGTTGTCATAGACTCATTAGACTAAAGACATCTCGATTACCCAGACTTTTGATTATTTTTGCTGGAGAGGGAGAGTGGGTTTGACTACTACATAACATGTGGGCAATTGCACAGCACATGCACTTCACAGGTTTCAGATGGAGAAGTGGTTAGCAATGAAGTGCACATAAGGCTGGCTAAACAGGAAAGCAAACAGAATTAGCATTTTTGTGAACATCATAAATTACTGGAGAAAAAAGCCGGCATGTATGAAAATAAATGGAAACTCCTAAAATTGAAACTTTGACTATACTTTCACTACAAATAGTGACCTGCTATGTGAGATTTCATATGTTTTAGTTATCTGTCTTATTCCTGCAAAAACTATTTGATCCCTGCAACTTGAAGGAGGAAAGGTTTCTTTGGTTCATGATTTCAAAGGATTCAGTCCATGGTCCCTGGCCCTAAGCTAGAGCACCATGGTAGAAGAGTGGTGAAACAAAACTGCCCAGTTCATAGTGACCAAGAACTAGAGCAATGGAACAGTGCCAGACAGGAAGGAGCCAGGGACCAGATAAAAGCCCAAGGCCATGCTTCCTTTCCAGCCCGGACACATAAGTGAGCTCCGCTAATCCCCTGGGCGGATTCCCAGCCAGTCAAATTGACAAGTAAGCTCAACTATCATATTATGAAAGCTCATTAAGTTGGGCTTTACCTTGGTTCTTTACTTTTCTTTTCCTTTGGTTTTATGATATTAGATGATATATTTATTTACTCTCCTTTATATCTTAATTGTTGACAGTGGACATGTTCTGAGCTACTAACCTGTCCTAAAATCATGACTCCGTGATGAGAGAGATGAATACTAAGTAAAAAAATTCTAGTTATTTTAGCAGCTGATTTTCTACTCCTGGTCCCTTAAGAAGCCTCCTCTTTTATCTTCAATAAGTTAATATTTTATTAGGAGTATTCTACTTCATCCTTAGTATGTTAGTAGTAAAAATCATATAAATCTTATTGTGATCTTCAAATTCCAATGCTTTATTTTGATTGATGCATTCAGTTTTTAAATAATGACATTAAAATATTTTAGTACCTGAGAAGTGTGTAAAAAAGAATCACTCAATAGTTTGCAATCTAAAAATAAACATTCACTTTAAAGTGAACACCTTTTATTATATTCCTCAATGTAGATATTTTTTCAAGCTGCTTTTTAGTTAATTAAGGATGATATTAATTCAAATTAGAAGCAAATGACTTTGAGCAAAAAAAATGAAAAATAACAGAAAATACTGTAAGTCAGAATACATATAGTATGTATAAGTTCTTAAAGAAACTTTCAGCCTCTGCATGTATGCATGTTTGTAGGTATATGTTTATGTATGCATGTGTCTTTCTGTGTGCTTCTTGATGTAAATTTTTTTTGTAATTCATAGACAAAAAGTTTGAAAGCTGATGACTTATACAATGATCCCACTGAAGTCTTAATCTGAGAAACCAAAACTGGAGATCAGTAAAGGACGGTTACCATTGAAAGTAAAGGCAGGTCTAGACTTAGAAAGAAAACAAAAGTAGGTAAAACAAAGAGTATGAAAAACATAAATGATTCTGCTTAAGAGCTACTTCTGAAAACTCCCTGTTGCTTTGAACTTATTTCACATGCTAGATAGCATTTTCCATAAATGTTTGGGACAACAGAGAAGACATAAAAAAAGGAAATCACAAAATTAGGTACAACCTTTCATTCAGGTAAAATGATGGGGGGAGGTAGCTTAAGATACAGGATGTTAGTATCTACCCCACTCGTCCAAAATCAACTCCTGGAACCCTTCCACACATATTGAAATTGACTAAGCTGTATTTACTTTTGTATAGCCTTGTACCCACTGTGAAATGCATATGCTCCCGTGTCGGCCTGTATTTGAAATTCATACCAATGATCTGTCTCTCTGTAGGAGTCATTTATCTTGCCTGTGACTAAAGTTTTCCATGCTGAAGTTCAAAGTGTTGTCACAATTCCTTTCCAATCTTGACATCTTATGTTTTTTATGCAGATGATTAATGGGAACAACTTTGTGATAGGAATAACATGGTTGCAATTTGGAAACAGAAACCTACGCAGCTAAGATGATAGTGTAGCTCAGAGTTCAAAATGGGTTGACTAGTTAAAACACTTTCCAAGATTTGTCTGAATAGAAGTATAATATAACATTAGGACTATTTATTGTTTTCAACATGCCGGGTGCCATGTTTCACTCTTCACCACATTTTAAATCCAGTCCCTACGTAACTTCCGTGTTATAGGTAATATTAGCTGTATATTATAGTGCGATAACTGATTGTGTCAACTTGAGTAAGAAAGGCTCGACTAAATTGGTTCAACATAGTTTTAGGTGTGAAAAATCCCACCCTAGGAAGGACTGACATCAGAGTGGCATAAAATTGAAATAAATTCAAAAGTCTCGCTTCTGTTTCTTCAAAAGAGCTCCAGTATTCACCTTCACCTTGTATATTGTCTCCTGGCTTCCAGGGCAGTCTCTTCACTCTTCAACACAGACCATTTAGCCTTCTATCTAAGACTCTTTGGTCTCCTGGTACAGACTCACATGGGACACTACAATGAACTCCAGGCCTCGTACTGGATCCTTTAGATCTCCAGCATACAGACAGATCTTTTGCACTGTTTCAAACCCGACTCTGTGGGTGGCCATTGTATGCCAATCTTGTAAATTTTTATGTATTTGTATATCTTGCATTAAATCTGTTTCTCTAGTAGGCACTGACAGATACACTTGGATACAAGGTAACTTGGTGATTAATTAATAGAATCTGATTCAAAATCCAGCTTTTTCTGGTTACAAATCCTTTGCATTTCACTGCTGTATCATGCTAAGTCTGTATTTTGAAGCCTGCTGTGGGGTATATTTTATGTTGAGAATCTGTCCTGATTATCTCACTATTCAAATTTTTAAAGCATGTACTTTACAATGGGGATATGCAGTGACTAGTATAATATGAATCACAGAGGGTAAAGAGTCAGCATATATGCACTTCAATGTCAGTTTCATCTATTATTTGGGAGAGCTCTGCTGAGCTGCATAAACCCCTGAGTCATAGTTTCTTTATCTTTAAAGACACTAAAAACCATTTTTTAAAAACGTGTTCTATATGCCTCAGGAATATAACAGAGATAAAACAAATTAATCTATTTGAGAATACTTTGTGAAACATGAAACAGTGAATAAATGAATAACATACCATTTAATTTATTCTTGAATTTACCCATTGCCTGCGATAGGAGAGGGACTTTATAAAATGATGATGTGAAACTATTTAAATATTTTATTATGCATTTTACATCCATGTCAAAAAAAATGAAAGCCATATTAGTTGTGTAAAATTGAAAAACAGCTGCATTACAAATATCCAAGTGGGAAAAGTGGTTGTGGAGAAGAGTTGCGGGATAGGCTGTAGTACTCTGAGATTAAAAGCATAAACACAAGGAAGGACAGGAAGACCTAAAATGGGACGATTAGGATCCAATGACCAATGGCCCATGACAGAGGCAGTTTGATAAAAGCCAAGCAAGATAAAAGATCACAACATCAAAGCAGGAACTATTTCTTCTCAAAGAAGAGGTGTGATGGTGTTTTGATCATGAAAGATATGGCTGTTGTTATGCAGAAGAATAAATCTATAAAGGCCTTTAACCCAATGATGTTATAGCATAAGAGAGAAGAGATTAGCAAGTTTCATTGAAAGAGGTTTTGGAAAGAAAATCAGTGTTTTCATTATCAAGTAAGCACTGGCTCTCCCTCCCTGAGAATGCTGTGGGAAGTATTGGTCAAATGAGTAAACTGTGCCCACCAAGTTGAGAAGGAGACCAGGGAGGATCCTAATACTTGGGCTGGTGTCAGCTTTTTCTCAAGGGAAGTGAACATTGGCTTGATTAGACTAAATTTTTAAAAATCAGGAAACTGGAGTTAAATTAGATAACATTATTTGAAAATTATCTTTGAAAGTAGTACCTGGAATGCACAAAACGTGAAGCATTTAAGAAGTTTTGATGCAAAATGCTTAGAGATTAAAACTGCAGTTTAGAGCAGGTACAAACATATCCTTCTTTACATTTTAATGAGTAAGAAAAGGAGTAGGATGTTGGCAATCGCTCCACTGAAGCCTTGTGAAATGTGGTCATTTATAAAGGTTATAATGTTGTGGTTAAGGGGTTCTATCAACTTGAGAGGCTTTGGGGATCTCTGGGGGCGCTGGTAAAGCACAGTTCTGGGCTTGCCTGGGTGAGTCTTGAAGGTATGGTCTCAGGGACTCTATCGGGTCCTTCACATTTTCCTTTCTGGCATTGTCCCTCGAGTGGCTCTAGGACGCTCTACTTCTGTAATGATGTTTCTGACTTGAAGTCAACCAATTTTGGAATAAATTCTCCAAAAATCTGACCCAAATTGAATCTTTTCTTCTTTAAATTAAGAGTAGCTGGTCTGTGTCCCAGTGAACAGAAAGCTGAACAATACACATAGTATTGATCCAGAAGAAAAGTGTTCATAAAGGTGTTTTCAATAATAGCTATAAAAAGGCTATAAACAACCTTTACTACTAATATAAAGAATTTGAATGCTATGCAAAATAATTAATTACTGAGCATCTTTCCTATATAAAATTTTGTAAAACTATTTTGAATGTACTAGGCCTATCTATTGAAGCAACATGCAGAGGTAATATCAACATTGTTTTACAAATGAGAGAAAAACTTTGAACCAGAGAGCACTGTGTTTTGCCCAATTTTATTATAGAATTCTCTAAATATCAGTATCGCAGGTCAAAAATTTGCCTTTTGCCCAAAGGTAATGGGTTTTTATTTGTTGCTTCTACATGATCTATTTTCAAAAGCAGAAACACAGGTACTCGTAAAGAAAGGAGCATTCAGGCAGTGTGTGGAAAAGGTGCAGGGTTGAGAAATACTGACCCCCAACGCTAGCCTTGAGTCTTTCCTTTAGCCAGTGATTGACTTAGATAAGTTATGCACTTTCTCTGCAAAAGTGTCAATTCAACATGATGTTCTTGCCCCTAGCAGTGCAAGTCCGTGGTTCCAGGGGAAAACTTATTTGAATCACACTCACATAAACTCGCAATTCTGAAACAGGCTTTAGCAATGAGAAAAATGGCCTTGATTTTCAGCCTTAAAGTTAAAATTGTGCAGAACTGCTGGTTCCAGGTTTATGATATAATAAAAACTGACAATCCTCCAGAATTAAACCCTGCAGCACTTAGAAATGCTGTATAAAATTTAACAAAAAGTATACTACATAGTACCTGAACTAAAGGAAGAAAGAAAGAAAAAATAAGGAAAAATAAAGCAAACTCTTCATGTGCCCAAAACCAAGACAGAAATGAAAACCCAAGCATCTTGGAATCTACCTGAAGCCATGGTTAGTTAGACCTGGACATAAGATGGAGTTGGCAAAGTACTTGTTTGTCTCCTTCAGGGTGAAATCAAATTTCAGAGCTTATTTTGGAGATAGGAAACTAATCTACAAGGGATAAAAGGAAAATATTTAAGTGACTGCACTTTTAGTAAAATGTAGATGCAAAGAAGATCTGTTCTCTACTTCAGCGAGATGATTAAAAATGACAAAATAACAAAAATGAAAAGGAAGAAAGAAAGAAGGCAGGGAGGTAGGTAGGAAGGAATAAGAAAAACTACCATGTGTATCCACTTGATCCTTCAGTCAAATAAAAGATTTATGTAAACATTACTTAACGCAAACAAGGACTAACAAAAAATTAGCCTTAAGATGTGTAATTTTATATTGTATCTGTTTTTATAATTCAAAACAATAAATGGGGGAAACAAAAGGAGAAAGATAAAGACTGAAAGAAAGAGGAAGTAAGGGTAAATACAGTGAGTATTAATTGGCAGACTTGGTCTTTCCTTATTAAGAATAAGAAACCACAAAATTTTCTCTGCCATGGTTCAGAAAAACTGATATATTTAAATTTCTAATTACTGTTGTTGGCTAGACTTAGAAATGGACCATTTCTTACAAAATAGTTTCTCAAATTATGTCACCTGAGTTTAAAGCAGCCAGTAATAAAACTGTTAGTCAGACTTATTGTGTAATACACGATTTATAGTTACTTGTATTGCCTCTAGTATTCATACAGACATTATAAAATAATTACT
>RJWM01046835.1:0-12134 GCA_004363535.1 Dasyprocta punctata
TTGAAGAGTCACAGCCTCTTAGGATAGCAAACATTTTAAATATCAACATCTTATCTTTTGATTTTTTGGGTAAGACAGTAATAATTCTAAGATAAAACTTTCTTAAAACTATGCTGATGCTTGACTCAAGAAATGCTATTTGTGTTGCATGATCAATATGGAAGAAACAGATTGTTTCTTTTTTTTATTGTGTACTTGCTAATCTATTTCTAAAGGTATTATGCTAATTATAACACTACTCTTCACATTCAGAATCCAAATTGCACATTTTCAAGTTTTTCGTTTTTTTCAAATTGTAATCTGTTAATTACTTGTTTAATGGAGTGTGTAATTACCTACTTTAAGTTAGGAAACTGTTTCCATTTCTAAGAGAGAGACCTATTTTAGAAATGAAAGAATATAAATGTAATCCTTTCTGATACAGAATATAACTCTTTACTTCCCTTAATGGTTCTAAGTGAGAAAATGAGATTGAAAAAACAACTCATTATATTTTCTCTTTATGTGTTTCAACAAGCCATATAAAACATAGGTGAAATTTATAGTAAAGGTTGCAATTTAACTACACATTTTTAGAGTAATTTTACTATTCATTCATGCCATTTAAGAAACTAATCTCCAAAACAGGTAGGAACCAAGTTATTAATGAGATATGCATTGCAAAGTGTTTTCTTTTCAAGTGCTCACATAGAACAAAAAACAAACTCATAAAAGAGATTAATTGAGGGAATGAGATACAAGAACTAGAATAATTTAGAAAATACAACAAATAATAAAGGATGTTAATTGAAATCTGAATTCATATGACTTAAAGGATGATTTAATTTTATCCAGGCAATAACAAGTGTGATGTATAATCAGGATGCCCTTGTACTACACATGAATAAATCAAGATTTCCAGATATATAAAGTAAAATCAGCTATTGTCATTCAACCAAAGACAAGTATAAGCTTCACGCACCAGATCATTGCTTCAAAAACAAAGACTAACTGCTCTAATGGAAGTAATTAGACTTATAAATCTTAGAATATGAAGAAGACCACATTTATTGATGATATTTTGATGTGGCTTATTCTTTTTATATAGTACTGTGATTTGGACATTCATTGCAAAAGCTTTTTGATGCCAACATCTCCATAATAAGCAGAAAAGGAGGTGCCTTACTTGTGTTGTTCTTTTTTCTCAAAATTGTAATTCTGAGGACAACTGGTTGGGAACCTAAGTCAACACTAGTTGAAAACTAAGTGACTAGGTGGGTTGATGGGAGCAAATATAGCAGACTAAGCATATCCAAAGTTTCTATTCCCATAAATCAAAGAGAAAACTGACTTTAAAAAAAGAATTAACTTTTTTTGATTTCTGGATATAAATGAGCAGTTTGAAGTAATCTGAGTATCTTAAAATAATCCAGAAAAACCATTGAATCTCAGTGTGAACAATGATGAAAAAATCCTCAGATATATCTCTGCCTAATATTGAGGCTTTAAGAATATAGGAAGAAAAAGCTAAGGCAGAGTTTCAACTGCCAGCTGGCGTATTAAAGGCATACAACAGGATTTATGAAGAGGCTTTCTGCAAATACTTGGGTACTTATTATGGAAGTGTCTTTCCAATACTTACCAGAATAGTAGTCTAATTTAATGAAGACTTTACTAGTCAGAAACAACAGAGAATATAGATGGAAGGCAATTACAGTAGTTCAAGAAAGGCAAAGAAAAAATGAAAAAAATGCAACAATAACAGATACCATTAAACCTGAGGAAAAGTAAGAAACTGTTTTCGAGGATTGTCATGTTATGTTATTAAACATGCTCAACTTTTCACAAAAAAGTAACAAGAAAAAAAGACAGCACAGGTGATAAACAGAAACAAAGACAAAATCATCAACAGAAGTTATTTTTCAGGAAGCTCACATGTTAAACTAACCAGACAAGGGCTGTAACACAGATTTAAAAGATGTGTTGTAAGAACTTCAGAAAATCATGTATAAAACTTTTTGTCACATAGAGAACAGCAACAATGAGGATCCGAATTGTAGCTCAGTAGCAGAGCCTTTGATTAGAAATACTAAAAATATTTGAAGTTAGATTTGGTTGAAATTATCTCCAGCTATAGGGAAGAAAAAAAATCAGAAAGAAAGAGCAAAAAAAAGTGAGGAAAACCTGAGAAATATATGAGATGATACCAGATACACTAATATTTTCAATATGTGAATTCAGAAGAGGAAAAAAGAGAAAAGGGATAGAAAGAATATTTCAAAAAAGCAAGGATTGAGATCTTCATATTTTTTCACATAAAAATCAGTTTATTCAAAAAGTTCGTTGAATTTTACATAGGTTATAGTGATAGTGTTACAGGCAACTGAGTCAGCCAGAAATATTATAGGCAGTCAGACTGGGATAGGTCCTCCAAAGAGCCTGTACAGATGCCCAGATACTTTGCAACTGTGGGGGAGACAGGCACCTCCTGCTGTGGACCAGATATCAAGACAAAAGGCAGAACAAATACACCCATATCCTAAGGATTGGTATTCTAAATAGTTCTCTATCACCCTGAGAAAGTCAGGAATCAGCATCCCCCACCCCAATACAGTAAGAGTCATTGTCCTTAAACATTCCCACTTACTATGTGACTCGCTTCCCCATTTGTCCTTGATTTAATCAATTTCACCTGAATAATTAATCCTATTGGTTAACCATGGTTATGTCCCACCTTATGCTCGTCTGCCTTGCAGGTTCCCAGTTTTCCCCATCATAGTTTTACTTTATAAAACTCCCTAAAAATGACAGTCTTTGGCCATCCGCTCGGGTCCCCTTCTGTCCCTCAGACAGAAGCTTTCTTTCTCTCAATAAATATATTCTACTCTTACTCTCCATTGTTCCTAAAATTCATTCTTTGATTTTTAGAGAACACGAACATGTGCTGGACTTATAGTAGGTTGGAAGTTTCATTCTGCCGTATCATTTGGAAGTCTGGGATCATTTTTCCTATATCAATAGAGACCCACCCGTAAGCACATCATAATTAAACAATTGTTTTTTTCATAATTAAACAATTGTAATCAAAGAGAGAAAAAATCATGAAAACAGCAGAAGTGATTCATCACACATTAGAAATATCAGTATGATTAACAGCTGACTTTCCATCTGATATTATTAAGTCCCCAGGTAGAAATCATGTTCAATTTTGAAAAACCACCGTCAACTAAAAATTGTATATCCAGAAAAACAATCTTTTATACACGAAGGAGAAACTAAGACATTTCAAGATAAACACAAGCCAAATTTTTATGTTAGAAATACTAAAAGGAATCTCTCAGGCAAAAAGGAAAGGGCATCAGAAAGTAGCACCAAGGTGCATAGAGAAAAAAATATCTACTAAAGGTAATTTCATCAGTAAACATAAAAGATAGCATTAATGTGTATTGTTGAAACACTGTTCCTCTGAATTCCAATTGCATAGAGCAATAATTATAAAATCTGTTGTAGCACCCAATTTTTAAAGATGTGATTTCCAAGTAAATAATGAAGCCAATACATTGAAGAGGATTGAAATTGTATAAAGTATTTTCTCAAAGGTTAGGGGAAAGAAATTAAAAATGAGTAAAAGGTGAATATTTAAGGAATTAAAATATGTCAGAATTGCATAATACACTTTTAAATAATCAATATGTTAAAAAAATCATGAAAAAATATTATAAGATATCTCCATATGTATGAAAATGAAGATATAGTATTTATGGGATACAGCAAAAGGAATTCTCATAGAGAAATTTACTACAGTAAATGTTTACATTTAGAAGAAACCACCTCACATAAATAATAATGTTTAATCTCACAAAACTGGAACCAGGAGACCAAAGTACGCATAAGGGAACCAGCAGGAGGATTAGAAATAAAAAATTAGAAATTATAGGGTTAGAGATGAAATAAATGGAATAGGAAATACAAAACAATGCAGGAGTCTGTCTTACTCATAGGGAATAAATTCCAAGAATACCATTGTATATCTGAAACCAAAAGAGTACCAATCTGTCTATATATTATGATTTTTCTATAGATATATATGCAAGAGTAATTCATAAATTACTATGATAAAAGTAATTTATAAATTAGACACAAAAATATACTGACAATAGCAATTTATAATGGGAAAATAATAAGAATATTAATAACTTCTATGTGGATGTGTTTTCTCTCTCCACTCTCATGCTTAATATTGTATTATATAGCATTCACACTTCTGCTTATATATGAGATGATAAAATGCTTTTGCAATAATATGAATTAAGGTTAGTTATATAGGCATTATGACCACTTCAGTTTATTGTTAGCCTTCTAAATGATCTGTTGTGAAGTCTTCACATAATCGCAATGGCTTTGGATGCAACACATTACTCTTCATCAGAAAACATTTTCTGTTTAAATCTTCTACCCACAAATATGTGACTTTTCCATCTTACATGAGCACTTACAACCCACTGTGATATAAATTTTACAGTTTGAATTTTGACAGCGGAGCTAGCACATTTTTTCTTTGCAATATCTCAAGTAAAAGATTCAGTCTTACCCTAGATCTTAGCAACATTACCACACAGCTTTTTTCTTGTTAAATAAAGAGTTTTAGTGCTTTTGCTCATAAGGAGAACTTTTCAGATTTTTTTTTTTTTGGTATATCCAAATTGGCAGTGTCTGTATTTTTGTGTTCTGAGACCTCTGATGGTTATTAATCTTATTTGTCAACTTGACGGGATTGAGGAATGCTTAGAAAACTGGTAAAGCATAACTCTGCATGTGTCAGGGGAGGGAGTTTTCAGAGATTTTGAATGAGCCAGCAATCTGAGTGGGGATGATCTGCTCTGAATGTGAATCACACCACCCTTTAGGCTGCGTGCTCAGATGGAATGAAGAAAAGAAGCAGCAAAACGTTTAGCCTGGGTGCATTCAACCCTTCTTAAGCAAGAGAGTTGTACTACTGCCATCACCTGAGGACAACAGACGCCAGCTTTAGATTCTGTATACAGGTTTACACTAGTGGCTTTCCAGTGGTCTTTCAGATTTTTGGCCTTGGACTGGAACTGCATCATTGGTCTCGCTCCTGTTCTGAGGTTCCCAGCTTCTTGGACTGAGCAGCTTCAGTTTCCTTGGGAGTTCAACCTTCAGAAGGCCATTGTGGGACTATTCAGCCTCTGGTAGAATATTTTCTTTATTATAATTATATATGTAGTCTATCGGTCCTGCTGTTCTGAAGAACTCAGATTAATGTCATTATTATGTAAAGTAAAGGTTACTTGATATAAGTACAGTAATAATGCTAAAGGCAATTTGACAACTGAAATGTATTCCAAGTGACAAATGGGTAGTGCACACAGCATGGATATACAGAACAAATGAATGATTCATATTTGACAAGAAATGGAGAGGGATAGTGCATGATTTTGCCGTGCTTCCTAAAACAGTGTGTAATGTAATAGTTCTGATTTGCTGGTTTCTGAAATTTCCTGTGTAACATCTTTATACTGTAATTGGCACATGCCTAAAATACATAAACACTCTAACTAACTCTACAAGAAATAGACAAATTTAAAGAACTATAACACTAAAGGAGATTGATCTACTAATTGCAAACATATTCACAAAGATTGGCATGATTAGAAAGAAGAATCACTGTTGACTCCTACAAAAAATTTTTATAGAGAATTATCACCAACACTTCACAAACCACTCAAAAAAGAAGAGGAAATATTTTCCTACAATTTTAAGAGGTCATCTTTACCAGAGAAAAACTATAGGTTAACATTCCTTATTAATACAAATGTATAATTGTTAAAATTCTCAGCAAAACATTAACAAAACAAATCTAATAATACATAAAATGAAGTATCTGCCATTTCCAAGTGTGATTTATTCCATGGACATAGCTTTAGTTGAAAATACGAAAATCAGTCAGGGTAATGCATTGTATTAATATAATAAAAGAAAAATGTATACAATTATCTCAATGATATATAAACACACGGGCAAAAATCACTATTTTTTAATGATAAAGTCATATAAATTTCAAACAAAAAAAGAACTTCTTCAACTGGCTAAAAAGAATAACCTCAGAAATACAGTAGTTAATGTTGAAACCCTAAAGTTCCCACACCAGGATTAAGATTTAAAATACTCACAGATTAAAAAGAGAAAGAGAGAAAGAGAGAGAGAGAGAGAACTAAAATTGTTTTCTATTTCAAGAAGACACAATCTTTATTTTAAAAAAAACTGTAAATGATCTGTATTTGTCATTCCATTCCATTGCTGGAACAAAATGCCTGACATATGCAATGTAAAGGACAAATGGTTTATTTTGTTGCACTGTTTCAGTCCATGGTAGCTGACTGTGTTGCTGAGGTGAGCCAGGACATCATAGTAGAAGGGGATGATGGAGCAAAGTCACTCAATTTATGGTGACAGAAGCAGTACAATAACAGAGAGCCAGAAAAGGGGTTAGGGAAAAGACATATGCAAAATTATTTCCCCAGTGACCACATTCTTCCAACTGGGTCTTCCTTCCTTGTAGTTCATGTATCCTCATGGTTCAGTCATCTCTCTATGCCACAACTCTGAACTTTGCTTGCTTGAGGATCAAGCCCTCAATTCATGACTCTCTGGGGTGACATATCATATTTAAAATAGAACAGGGTTCAGAAAACAATACTGTTAAAGGAATAAATGAGTGCAACATACTTTAGTATACAACGTCAATATACAATGAGTAATTATATTAGTATATGTGATGCTTTGTATTTAAATGCCTCCCCTCATGTGGTCATGGGGCGGAGGCAAGCCTTTCCAATGCAGCTGAATCTAGCGTTTGTGATTGGTTCATCATTTTGCGCTGGGATTGGCAGTGTGAGTGCTGCACCCACCCAGGGGCAGGGAGCCAGTCTACAATACAAGGGAGGGGAGGAGGTGTGCTTTTCCTTTCTGCCCTTTTTGCTCTTGTCGGTTGCAGCCACCATGAACCCGCTTCCTCTTAGTCATGCCACCCTTTCTTGAAACCAGCTGAGTATGGACTAAAACCTCCCAAAACTGTAAGCTAAACAAACCTTTCCCTCCTTCATTTTGGGTGTCAAGTATTTTGTCTCAGTAACCAAAGAAAAGTATCCAGGATGATAATACAAAATGTAATTATATTTTCATGCTACCAGCAAACAACAGGTAAGTTATACCAAGAAAAATGTTTAATTTATGATAGCATCAAAAATAAAATCATTAGAAATAAATTTAGCAAAAAGAGTGCAAAATCTGTAAAGTGAAATGTTAAGCATCACTTAAAGATATTAAGAAAAAAATAAACAAACCTAATTAAATTAATTATCTGATATTCATAGATTAGAAGATCTAATTTTATGAGGATGGTAACATTCCTGTAACTGATCTAAAGATTCCATTGTTTTTACAGAAGTGTCAGGACCCTTCAATAGAAGAAAAATAGTTTCTTTAACCAGTGATACTGAAATGACTAGACATCTCCTGGAATAATGAGTAAATGTAGGCTCTTGCATTATACCATGTATTAAAATCATTTAAAAGTGAATCAAAAACCTAAATAATATGTGGTGATTTAACTAATGGTCATCTTGTAACACCCAGCTGAACTGAATCAGCATGTTTCGACTGTGGATGGCCCAC
Source organism: Dasyprocta punctata (assembly GCA_004363535.1). NCBI lineage: Eukaryota > Metazoa > Chordata > Mammalia > Rodentia > Dasyproctidae > Dasyprocta > Dasyprocta punctata. Next base: position 7,678 of record RJWM01046835.1, read on the forward strand.
CTGAGGATCGCTGCTAACAGTGTAAAGGCAAAACTGGAGGGAAACACAGTGTGCTGTTTATTCTTCTGGAGAATCTTGCCACACTAGTTTTCTTGAATAAACTCAGCTATTCTCATAATAGGAGGAGCTCGGGTCTTCGCTATCATTGAGGATGATTGCAGTTCTTTTTGAGGGAGCTCTGATTCTTTCCTTGAGCATTGTTCCTGGCCCTAGTGCAGATCCCTCAGCCTGCTGGCACAGAACCTTCATCCCGCTGGTGCAGAATTTCTAGCTTCTACCACTGACCTTTGGAGCTTTCCAGTGCAGATGCTTGATACAGACTTGCATGAGACATGGTTGTGGGCTCTAGGCCTCCAGTTGGACTTGTGGAGGACATTGCCATGGGCTCTAGGTCTTCAGCCAAACTTGTGAAGGATATTGTGAAGGATATTGCCGTGGAATCCAGGACCTCAGATGAATTATTTGTCTTTAGTGTGTGGACAGATTTTTCTGCACTCTTCTTCTGCATTTGACTCTTTGGGCGAATATTATAAAATAATTCTATAAATTATATATCCTATATTAAATCCATTCCCTTCTAAACCCTGACTACATCACAGTAAGAGGCAACATATATTTTTCAAAGAAAGATTTTGGATTTGTCAAATAGTCCTTAGTTATGACACCAATCGGATGACCAATATAAGAAAAGAAAAATAAATTGGACTTTCTAAAAATTTAAAAAGTCTTTGGGGAATAAGAATGTAGTTCAGTAATAAAGCAAATGGCTACCATTCATGGGGCCCTGGGTTTGACCACCAGCACTGCAAAACTAAATAAAAGGGTTTTTTTGTCTTAAAAATTACAATCAGAAAGTAAAACAATTTAAACAATGAGAGAAAATATTTGAAAACTGGGATGGCAATAACAGTATGATTCATAGTTTAATGAAAAAAAATGGAAAAAACCCGAAGTCCATCAACTGGTGAGGTAACAAATTGATAAGTTGATATTATTTTCTATAAAATTGAAGAATTGTTATATGCTACCATATGGATGAATCTTGAAAATTATACCAACTGAATGAATTCACAAACAAAAACTCACACTATTTTAAAATTTCAAACATGTCCAGAACATGGAAATACATTTTAAAAAAGTTAATTAGGGACTGTCTGGGGTTGTAGGATCTAAGGAATAGGAATTCAGTACTTACGTGTAAGGATTCTTTGTGCTGATCACAGTGTTCTGTAACGTGTTAAGGGTTATGGTTTTACAACTATTGAGTGTAGTAAGAGTCGCCTTTTTAAAGTGAGAACTTGGTGGTTTTTTAATTATGTGTTAAGAAACCCTCCTATAAATAAAAAGAAAAAAAGAAAACATCAGTGACTGTGTGCCTACTAGAGGAAGAATATTTCATTTTCTATATTACCTGTATGAGATTAGACAATAAACACACTGAAATTTATGCTGCTTATCAATTGTTTTGTGAGAAAATTGCAAGTTTCTTTTTTCATGTGAATCCCTCTATGTATGCATATTTAAGTATTTTTCCTTTAGCTACATTGATTTTCTTTGCTGAGATTTTAATCACAATTTATCATTAAGTGCATCATCTCTTTTTGTGAAGATATAAGCTTAAAAAATTGAAGATGGAGATTTTAACATGCAAAGTTTGTGTGAAAGACTGGGCTTTCTCTTCTGATATTAGTACTATGTTAAAAATATATAAAGGTTGAATATTTTTGATTAGCAATTAGTAATCACAAAATATCTAAGAGAAAGAGAAAAGCTTTTTGTGTCTTACGAATTTCTTTTGCTGCAGTTAATCATATCTCCTGTTTTAACATTCCAGTTTAGTTGAATATTTATAACAAATATTGCATGCACTGAGAATCTCAATAACTTTCCATGCTGTGGTTGATTTATGACAAATTATGAGGCATAGACACATGCTGTATCAAACAAATTATGTTTTCCTTTGATAATTTATTTTGATACAATTCTATTATCTATTCAATTCATATATCCATTTATTGTGTATTTTCATAATTTGTTCTCATCTTTTTCAATTTCCTTTTCTTTTTTCAGCTATTGACTTTAACTTTTTCACCTTCTGTTCTGTATATCACATAGAAAAGTGGTGAAAGTAAAGAAACGCTGGTGATAATTGAAATAAAATATACATTTAAAATGCACATTTTCAAAACTAGTTTTACATGTAATAACAATAATTACATAGCATAAATGAAAGTTTAAGTTTCTGTCCTGTGAGCATATTAAAGTCTTCGATTACTTGTACTTAGTTTGACAAATGTCAATACCAAAGTATTGTTTGATATTCTTAATAAATTATTTTGCAGATAACAACTGTTACATATACTACAATGGTAAACATGCTATTCAGGTAGACCCTTAAATTTTCACTCTTAAACAGATTTATTCCATTTAACATATTCCTAAACTTTTCAAAGATATATTTAATCTTTATTTAAAAAATTAATAGGTGACTTAACCATTCATATATTGACAATTAGGTAACTGGTAGAACTTCCTATTGTTTGATCCAGTGTAATCATTGCTTTGAATTGAAATGTCCACTTACGTTCGAGATATTTTATGGCTATGAATGAACAAGGGACAATGCGTTTTTCAGAGTTCAGCAGTTTTAATTGTTTGAAAGTATCGATTTTCTATGAAAATAATTTTCCCAATATATGATGTATTTTGTAATTTAAAACTGACATTCACATGATCATGAATAATTAAGAAATGTGGTCAGATTACAACTTTGCGAATTAGGTTTCGAGCAGAGTAGAATTGAAGATAGTACTCAGGCGGCCGCTCCTGTACCTACCTACTCACTCCTTATGGTTGTTTTGTCAAGATACTCTATTTTTTCCCCCTGGTTTCCTTAAATACAAAGTATGAAATACAGATGGAAAACAGATGATTTATTTTTAATATTTAAAATAAAAAATCTTTCTACTGTATATACTAAAATACATGTCTTTCTATTACCTAGCTATTATCTTTCTAGTAACTCTATAAGAATATCCTAATGGCCAAAGCTCATCCTTGAACCACTGAACGAATGTCAGGCACATTTAAAGTATTAAAACCAAAACTTAAATTATAACTACAAGATTTAAAAATTCTTACAACTTCTAACAAATCATTTGAGAAGAACCCATCCTATTTTGTATTAAAATGATGAAGCTAAAATTTTTAAACTAATGTCTAGTGTCACATATAACACAAATTACTTATAATTTTGTTTTTCATTCTCTCTACTGTGGAAATTCATATAGATGTTTTGTAGTATTACAGTTTACTCTAAAAATAGTGGGAACGACACTTAAAGCTGTGCAATTCATAGCAGTGATTTCTAGTATTCTGCTGGGTTTTTATGTTTTTATTTGTCTCTTTTTTGATCGACTTTATAAAATTTTTTGTCAAAATTCTTAAAATTTCAAAATCAAGTTAAATATTATCCTGTACATATTATTATCATTCCATTGGTAGAATTATGATATAATAAATTGTCTTAAAATGACTTTATTTCTCTGACTAAGAATTTCATTTCTTGTATTAGACTGAATCAGCACTGTGTTTTTGTGCTTTTTGACTTTGGATGCAGCTTCCCTATTTTGTAGTATTGAAAATAAAAAGATTATCTATAGTTCATGTTTTTAGAATAAGTTAAGCTATAGTATTTGAGGAAAACATTTCTCAATTATGTACTATGTTTTCTCATTTGTAATATTTTTATTCTATTGCTTTCTTTTCCTTTTTTTAATTCACTATTTAGTAGGTATTACATGTTATCATAATTTCTATAAAAAATTCTTCATGATAGAATAAAAGCTAACTTGTGTGAAGAGGCAAAATTTAATTAACTATCCTATCAAGCAGTAGTTCTCAATTTTTATTATCATATACTGACAACTATACTGGACATCAAGTGAAGCTGTAACATTCCTTTCAAGTTTTAAACAAATGTTGAACAGAATGGAATTAATCTGAAGACAGTTGCAATAAGGGGAATCAAGACTGTTTCAATAGGAGTTGGTATCTGAATCAGTTTTCGGTGTAGGAATCGACTCTTAGAGGCAGTTTCTGTCCTGAACAAAGAAATGATCAAGGTTTTGTATTTATCAGAAGAAATGAAACGTACTCTGTAGAAGGAATTTGGGTCAAGTGAAAGTAGGAAAAGCAGGACACTCCAGCGGTGATGGTAAATCTTACAGAGACTGAGTACCCAAACTGCAAAGTGCCAACATTGCAGTTAAAATTGAATAGTGAGCTGGGAGTGGTGGTGCACACCTTTAATCCCAGCACTCTGGAGGCTGAGACAGGAGAATCCTTGTGAATTCAAGATCAGCCTGGGCTACAAAGTGAGTTCAAGGCCAACCTGAACTGCATAATGAGACCCTGTCTCAAAAAATAGGGCTGAGGATTTAGCTTAGTGGCTTAAG
>RJWM01046836.1:0-12014 GCA_004363535.1 Dasyprocta punctata
TAGGTGAGTGGCACCACTCAAAGTCAATTCTGTGTAGCTGGGCGTGGTGGCGCACGCTTTTAATCCCAGCACTCGGGAGGCTGAGGTAGGAGGAGTGTTGTGAGTTCGAGGCAGGCTTGGGCTACAATGTGAGCACAAGGCTGGCCTGAGCCACATAGTGCGACCCTGCCTCAAAAAACTAGGGCCTGGAGTTTGGCTTAAGTGCCTGTCTGGCAGGTGCGAGGTTGCGAGTTCAATCCCTGGTGCCGCAAAAAAAAAAAAAAAAAAAAAAAAGTCATTTCTGTGTGATTCCCAGGTTCTTTTTAGCCAGTCACTCTTGGCCAGGGAAATTAGGTCAGAGTGGGGAGAATGGAGATATTGAGCAATTAGAGAACCTTCACACACACTTGGAGATAGACGTGCAGGGAAAAAATTCATCGCAGGGGAGATTTTTGATAGGAAAAATTGAGCAACAAACCAAAAATCCATTTATAGGAGACAGATGCAACAAATGTAGGACAGTCAGGCAACAGAATACCATCAAGAGGGAGTGTCAATCGCCGCATCTCAGAAACAACATGAGGCCAAGAAAAAACAGTGCAGCACAGTGCAGTGGACTTGTTTTTAAAAGGCAAGGAAGTCCAGACCTGTAATCCTAGCACTTGGGAGGCTGAGGCAGGATTGCCATGAGTTCCAGACCAGCCTGGGCTACATCGTGAGATCCTGTCTTAAAAAAAAAAGTTAAAACACCATGTGGTGGTTCACTACATGTGTGTGATAGAGATGCAGACCCACATGGGTTGTGAATGCCCAGTTCCTGGGGAGGGGTGGTGTGTTTTGGGGAAGTGAGGAGGGCTGGGACTGAGGAAGGGCATACAGATGACTTTTACAGTTTTGGTTCTCTCTCCCTCTTTCTTAGATATTATTCTATCTATCTATCTATCTCTATATATTTTTGCAGTATTGGGGATTGAATTCATGGACGTTCTACCACTGAGATACATCTCCAGCACCTTTTATTTTGAGACAGCCCTCATTAACTTGCCCAGGCAGGACTTGAGTTTGTAAACTTCTTGCCTCAGCCTCCCTGAGTAGTGGGATTATAGGCATGTGCCACCACACCCATACTTGGTTTATTTTGTTTTCCTGAGACAGTGTCTCCCTAAGTTTCCCAGGCTGGCCTTGAATTTGTGGATCTCTTACTTCAGCACCCCCCCCAAGAAAAAAGGTGGGGGGTTATAGGTGTGTGCCACCAAATTCAATCTGTATTTTTTCCCTTGTCTTCCTGGTGCTGAGGCTTGAACCTGGGGCTTTACACTGAGCTAAATCAATCCTGTAATTTTCCTGCCTCAGCCTCCCACAGTGCTGGGATTACAGATGTTTTCTTTCTTTTTTTTTTGCAACACCAGGGATTGAATTTACAACCTCATGCCTGCCAGACAGGTGCTTAAGCCACTGAGCCAAATTCCCAGCCCTAGTTTTTTGAGGCAGGGTCGCACTATGTAGCTCAGGATGGCCTTGTGCTCACGTTGTAGCCCAAGCCGGCCTTGAATTTACAGTGCTCCACCTACCTCAGCCTCCCGAGTGCTGGGATTAAAGGCGTGCATCACCACGCCCGGCTCAGATGTTTTCTACTACACCTGGCTAATTCTATTTTTTTGGTACTGGGAATTGAACTCAGAACCTTGTGCTTGCCTGGCAGATGCTTGTGCCACTGACCTATATACCCAACTCAAGGCTAATTCCTTCTTAAACTGGTGAGTTTCTGTTACACTGTTATGAATAGTTTTGCATGCCTGAAATATTTAATAATTTAAAGAGTATAACTGCCATCCACATAGAAAAACATAAACCAGTGGTGGTGAACCTATGGCACATGTGCCCTGGAGGGCCGTTTGTACCACTGAAATCTCTGAAAGGTTTGCTGTTACTCTGGCATAGGCCTTAAGAGTCTGAGATTCAAGCTAGATATGGGGACGCATGCCTGTAATCCCAGTACTCTAAGAGGCTGAAGTAGGAGGATCTCAAGCTTGAGTTCAGTACGAGAAATTTAATGGTTTAGTTCTCAGCACTGCACATACACTCGTGCGCACACACACACACATAATTTGAGATTTTTAGGTTTGTATCTCAGCTCTGCCAAACGAGTGGTTTTGTTTCTTCTGTAACACGGGTATAACCAATTCCCTGAGAGGCTGTACTAGCCTTACAAAGTGCATTAATACAGTTCTTAGGAGCCAGGCGTGGCGGCGCACGCCTTTAATTCCAGCACGCCTTTAATCTCAGCACTTGGGAGCCTGAGGTAGGCGGAGCGTTTTGAGTTCGAGGCCGGCTTGAGCTACAACGTGAGTGCAAGGCCAGCCTGAGCTACATAATGCGACCCTGCCTCGAAAAAACTAGGACTGGGAGTTTGGCTCAGCAGCCTAAACACCTGTCAGGCAGGTGAGAGGCTGTGAGTTCGATCCCTGGTGCTGCAAAAAACAAAAACAAAAACAAAAAAAAACAGTTCTTAGGACAGGGTTAGTTCTCCTTTAACACTTGGGGCCACCTGCTTCCTCCAGAGACCCAGATATTCAGCAGGTCTCCTGGTCTGTGCCTGTTCCTCCCTAGGAGACCCTCTCAGGAATAAGTATGGATCCCAAGCTGGAAGCCCTAGGAATCCAGGTTCCTTCAGCTGGTGAACCACTTTTCAGGCCCTCGACTGCCTCCTCAGTGGCTGGAGGGGCAAATGTACATGATTTCAGGGCAGCACCAGGGCCCAGGCAGCCTGTCTGCGTACCATTGACCCTGTGCTACATGAACCAGATTTAGCACCGAGTTCTGCCAGCTCTAGACAACATTCTCATTCTCATAGGGCAAAAGGGGAAATGGAGAGCTGGGTGTGGTGGCACTTGTAATCCCAGCACTCAAGAAGGCTAAGGCTGGACGGCAGCCTGGACTACATAGCCATGGTCTCCAAACAAACAAACAAAAAAAAACAGCTCTAGGAGCTGGGGATGGTGGCACACGCCATTAAACCCAGCACTTGGGAGGCTGAGGTAGGAGAAGCGTTGTGAGTTCAAGGCCGGCTTGGGCTACAACGGGAGCACAAGGCCGGCCTGAGCTAAATAGTGCAACCCTGCCTCAAAAAACTAGGGCCAGTTTGGCTCAGTGGCTTAAGCGCCTGCCTGGCAGGTGCAAGGTAGTGAGTTCCATCCTAGGTGCCACCAAAATAACAAAAAAAACCCAGCCCTAGAACAGGGATGTGACTGACCCAGGGCCAAGCCAAGCACAATCCTTTGGGTGTTGTCTCCTGGAGAGGGACAGCACTGCATCACGATGGGAAGTTGGTTGGGTTTAAATGATGGCTGTTATCTCTTTGCAGCAAAATATGACTTATCTCCAACTTCACAAGGGTTGCTGGAATATTTCTAAAACACCTGGTAGTGCTGGCATGCAGCGAGTTCTAGTGTCTTAAGTACAAGTCCTTTAACCCTGACAACTTCTAAACCAGGAAGGGTGGCAGCTTTATTCCCTACCAGCTGCTATAGGACCCATCCGCTCTGGTATTTTCCAAAGCCACCGAGCCAAACTCCCAGCCCTAGTTTTTTGAGGCAGGGTCACACTGTGTAGCCCAAGCCGGCCTCAAACTCACAACACTCCTCTTACCTCGGCCTCCTGAGTGCTGGGATTAAAGGCATGTGCCACCACACCCCACTATGACATCTTGCTCTTATATATAGCTGTCGTCAGGTGCGCTGCCCAGAGCCAAAGCTCTATACAGTTGTATCTTGCAGTGGAATACCTAAGACTTAGGTGCATAAGTCACACGTACCACTGAGCTACTTCCTTAGCCCACAGCTGGAACTTGAACCCAAGTTTAGGCTTTGCACTGGAAGGAAATAGGTCATTTTTTTTTTTTTTGTGGCACCAGGCATTGAACTCACAACCTTGCACCTGCCAGACAGGTGCTTAAGCCACTGAGCCAAACTCCTGGCCCTAGTTTTTTTGAGGCAGGGTCACACTATGTAGCCCAAGCTGGCCTCTAAATCACATCGTTCCTCTTACCTCAGCTTCCCGAATGCAGGGATGAAAGGCATGCCCCACCGTGCCCGGCTGGAAATGGGTCATATTTGAAGGAATAGTTGGAACTGGGGTAGAACCTCTTGGCACCTTGACTGAGCCACTTGAGGCTTAGCTTCTATTTTCCCAGCTCAGAGGTGGCCTTGATTTCGCTGGTAGTCTCCTCCTGGGTTCCAGGTACATGCCCACTGGGTGCCACCTGGATCTCCAGCCTGAGCAGGGACCAATCAGCAAGCAGGACTGGTATGTAGGAGGCCACAAGGTCAAGCTCAACCCTGACAGCCAAAACGGCAGCCCTGTTCCAGTATGAACTTGGGTACTTCCCCCACTGTGAGTTTGGGGGAGGTGTGTGTGGGGAGGCACAGGGCCCCTGGGCCTTGCCCCACCAATTTTCTAGGTGGGTCTCAGGCCTTGCCAATTGCTGGGCACAACTGTCCAATCTCCCATGCCCAAAGAACAGCCGATTAAGAGACCCACACCAGGATTACGAATGAGGCTATTTATTAACCCAGCATCCTTTGTTCTAATGCTTCTTGTTGGCAGCTGCCACCTGTGGGAGAGAAGGAGAAGATCAGCAGATTTTCTGCTGGGGTACACTGTGTGTAATTAGCTATCCACTATCCCTGGATGCCAAATGCATTCATCTCATCTAACCTCACAACCATGGGCACTTCCCAAAGTTACAGACCTAGAAACTGGGCTCCAGGAAATGAAACAGAATCCTGAGGGGAAGGGCAACCTCTAGTACCAACAATTGTGCCAAGTTCTGCTCCTTGGAATAGTTCTCTTTTTCAGGTCACCCAATTATTGCCAGAAATATTTTTTGGAGGCGGGGTCTAACTATGTAGTTCAGACTGGTCTTAATCCTCCTGCCTCAGCCTCCCAGAATGAATGCTAAGATTATAGGCATGTACCTCCATGAACATTCCAAGGCCCCTAGGAGGTCCTGCTGTACTGTGACCTGTGGAATCCTCACCATCACTCTTGAGGTGGAGGGAGTAGGTCACGTTACACACACAGGGAGACTGCAGAGCTGAGGCAACCCTGTTAAGTGTAGGCCAGTCAGGATGTGGGCCAATCTCAGCTTCTCCAGTACTGCATTCAGAACCCTAAGGCTGACCAGGGAGGAGGGAACCAAGTGTGAGGGTGCCTGCTGGACCTAGATTCCCTCTATACCGGAACCCAAACTTCTAAGCTACTCCAGCAGAAAAAGTCAGAAATATTCTTTACCCTGCCCCTGGAAAGCCTTCCCTGGAAGTTAAGATCTATGTGACAAGGGGTTTTAGAAATGCTGACAGTGATGAAGGGATCTGGCTCAGGCCTGCACAGATGTCTCACCTGTCCGGCGATTCTGTCCAGATCTCTCTGTCCCTGAGGTGTCAGCTTGCGGCCCCTGCAGAAGGGAAGAGTTATGCAGTCGCTGGTGAGAACAGACATTGCAAGGCGGATCCTGGCCGTGGGACCACATGATGCCAGTCACAGCCAAGTCATACTGGGGCTCCAGTCTGCTACATTCTAATGAGCTGAGGGAAGGAGCCAGGAGCCCTCCTGGGAATTGACGGGGTGTCGTTTGTGCAAGCATTAGATCAAAAGCCCCGAAAAAAATCAATTGGGAAAAGTTAACGAGCAGGCTAATGAAAGTGGACAGTCGCTAAATTACCTTCCCTGAGCCTGAGGAAGTCAGCCAGAGAGGTCGGGGTGAGGCTCTCACTGTTTGCGTTTCTGCTGATCCCCTGCCTGCCTCTGAGGCCCGAGGGGCAGGGGTAGGGCATTTGGCAACCACCTCCATCTATGGGAGTGGCACTCGACAACTCCATTCTAGCTGATCTGTGGGCATGACCTGGCTCTCAACCTCCTCACTGCTTACCCATCTTGGTCCTTTTCTACCATTTTCAGTCCCTCCAGTGCTTGGAGGACTCGGCGTGCCACACTCTTGGAGCCACGGCTGAAGTGGCTGGGCATGACGCCATTCCTCTGACGTCCACCGTAGATCTTGGTCATAGAGCCAACCCCAGCGCCGCCCCGGAGGTACAGGTGCCGTGCTGTGGAAGCTGGAGGGGAGGGGGGTGAGAGGGAGTCTGAGGGCACTTCTCAAGAGAGAAGTTTCCTCCCCACACTAAAAGCCCTGTTCAAGGTCACATACACAATGTGGTGTCAAACAGTTAATTTTCACCATTTCATAGGGAAGGAAATAGAAAATACCAGAACCCAATACCTGCAGCCTTCTTGCCCTTCACCCCAGCTCTTCTGAGGCTAAGTGGTCTACCACTCCGGGAAGGACTCTCCCTCTCCAGGCCCAACATCCTTAGCTTTTGGATAACAGCGCTGCTGTTTTACTGGCTAACAGCTAGATGGAGCCTAGCAAACATCTAAGGAAAACAACAGAGACGGGCGTGGTGGCGTACAGCCGTAACCCTGGCACTTGGGAGGCTGGGGCAGAAGGATCACTGAGTTTGAGGCCAGCCCAGACTACACAGTGAGAACCTATCTCAGAAAAACCAACACCGTTTCCACCTCCATGTGCCTGAGACTCAGAGGAGGGGAGAAAGGATCTACTTCCGAGTGCAGCTCTGCGGCCATGCCAGCAGGGTGGAGCTCAGGAAAAGGGTCAAGGCAGATACTATGGAGCGATTGCTCCCCACCTGGAATGTGGATCACTGCCTCCATGAACTTGGAGGGTCTCATCCCCAACTGGCTTGGACAAGTTCTGCCCAGTCTCCCCCAGGAGACAGCCTCCTTGCTGGACAACAAGCTGCAATAAAAGCCAATTAAGATACCAGCCTCCTCAGAAGTGCCACCCAGTGGGACCCTGGCCACCTAATGTGACCGCAGGTGTAGGAGTAAGCCCCCAGAAGCCAGTAAGTGAAGACTCAATGGCCCCATGTGTCCAAGGCCTAGAGGGACTGCCTGTTGTGTCACGGAAGCCCGAAAGAACTGGAGCCTAAGGTGTAGGAAGTACCCAGACTTCAGCCAGAGCACGGCTGTCTGATTGTAGAACACAAGGGCAGGGATTCTGCTTTATCCCAGGGTTCGGTAATCTGCCAGTGACCCTAGTTTGGCCAAATGATGTCTCTCTTCTTGTTCACAAGGTCAACTGGGGCAGCCAGAGGTCTATTTCTTCAGTAACTATGGATTCAGAGGCAGGGGCTGAACAGTGTTGTGTAACTGACTGGATGAGGTGGGAGGCCCCTCCCCCAATCTGTCTGCCAGGAGTGACACCACTGGAAAACTGCACCCCTGAAAGACCAGTCTAAATGCCCAACAGCCATGGTCGGTTGGCTGGTCCATCCTGCACCTTCACTGGACTGTCCTCAAGCTCCGGGCACAGCCGGGCAAAAAGGACAGCTGCTCTAAGGCACGACCCACAGATACCCAGCTGCGACTGCTCACCAGGACAGTGTCCAGAGCTGCTGGGCAGACAGCAGATGAGAACTCAAGTCCTAATACTATTTCTTGTCAGCAGTGATACTCCGTCTGGCCTCCAGCATGTGTACAGTAGCGCTGATGACTTAAAACCCTTGCATGGTGAGTGGTGGAGCAAGATCACACAAAGCCTACAGGATTCTTCACGGGAGTTGATGTTTCCTCAGTGCTGTATAAAAGCCATCCAGTATGGGGACCAATCAGTCTTCCGTCAGATCACAAAGTCCTGCCACAAACACCTCTGTTCATGCAGGTCATTTTTGACCCACAAGAAGAGCATTTATTTTATAAACTGGAAGCTGTAAAAACTAAAATAGTGAATTTTGTATAACTGACCTCTTTTCCACACCCTCAAGATTTGCTGCTCAAAGTACACAAATCCAGGCCACCCTAGCTAGAATTAAAGAGGGTCAATGAGCCAAGTCCTGCCACGAACAGCTCCTCAGCCTCCCCACAGGCCCCCGGCTCCTTTTCTGTATCTTTGGGAGTGATCATTCATTCCTTTTCAAAAAACTGCACAAGTCACTGTGCATGAGCTGACAGGGAGAGCAAGGTTGCCTGGGTCACGGCAACTCGACACTGCAAGCGTGCGCCAAGAAAGAGCAGACTGATGGCCCTATTCTGACTTAAGTCAAAAAGTAGAGGAACACCTTTTTTGCCCTTTATTCACCCTGTGTTGCTCAGGCCTCATTTCTTCCAGTACCATAGCACAAGGGGGTTACTAGCCCTGCACAAAGGTCAGATGGACCAACCTCCACTTTACAAGCAATCAGAAGCCCCCAATTGAGCCCGACAATGGACACCATATTGCACTGTCTTCTTACTCCTAAGCAGTCCTGAGAAACAAGTCGAGAGGCCCAGATAGGGCAACACCTCACCCCTTCACAGAAGTTCTCTTGAGCAACACTGAGCCCTCCTTTCCAGTGTCTCCCAAAGTGGGTCCTTTCTAGCTCCACCTCACTACCTTGGGACTTATCCTGTGGCCCCGCCTCTGGTCCAGATCACCCCTGAAGAGTCCTACCTTCTCCATGAACAACTTCATCTCTCATGCTCCAAGACCAATACCTGTCTGCAGACCCACAGGTACTACAGGAGAGTACTCTAGCCTCAAACCACTGAGGGGCCAACAGGCAGCAGCCCAGCACCCACCATCCAGGGAAGAAACCATCAATTACAAAACAACCACATGCCTAGTTTTGGACAGAACCTGTTAACACCTCCACAGCCACTTGAAGTCAAATCACTTCACTTCTATGTAACCTGGTTTCCTGTCATAGAGGTCACTCCTATAACTTGAGTATAGGCCAGTGATGGTGAACTGTTTAGAGCTTTTAATGATACAAACTGTCCATGCTGCATGCATGCATTGGATTTTAGGATATTGGCAAGTCAGACAGTAAATATCTAATCTGTCACAACCATCCTGCACCAGTCCACAACCTGGAGTTGCAACCTCCCAACAAAAACATGAGACTTGGGCCTAGAATCTAACTGCTCTTAGGTCACAGGGTGGCTGGACAAGTGAAACCAGTAGGAAGTGCCAAGTGCATACCCACTGTGAGATGTCTGGGAAGGGCATAGTGGGCAAGAAAGGGTCACAGCAACTATGACATGACCAGCAGGCCACCTAGATTACTCAGGGTCCTGATCAGCATCACTGGCTGTCTGACCCTGGACATGTTACTTACTCTCCCTGACATCCAACTGTGAAAACAGACAAAACCAATCATACACATTACAGAGTGCATACATCCAATGGAAGAGCTATTTAGACTATTTCCTTCTAATCCTAAATCCAAAGAAGCCATGACCTGTCAACTCTGAATATTACCGAAGTGCACCAGAGACCTTGTTTCCTAGGTGTGTGGAGGGCTGTCTCACTTAGGCCTTGGATAGCCAGCGAAGTCAGCTTCTCTTCCTGTTTTCCACAAACACAGTGGTGGGTGGGTGAATATGGTGCCCACCCAGCTTACCTCAGTGTTCAACTTCTAGTCTCCAGAGATCAGAGGCTTTGGTGAGTCTATATTGTGCCCCTGTCCCCAGTTCAAAGTGTGAAACAAAGTGGGCCATACTGACGTTTGATGCCCAAGTGCATGCCAAGTTGCACAAGACCCATGGTCAAATCATCTTGGGGTCACTGTTGTAATTCATGTAATCTGCTTCCTTACTTCCTATCTATTGATGAGACTTGGTCAGGCTAAAGTTTTCATTTCATAACGAGAAAAGACTGAAGATTGGAAGTTAAGGCACCTTAGTAAAGGCCTATACAGAAGCTACCACCCCGGCAGACCCCAGCACTGACCCCCTCCAAGTCAGATCTATAAAAGGCCGAGAGCTTAAGGACCTTGAAAAGTTAAGACATGCAAGGCATGCTAGCACTCTGCAGTCAGTAAACGTATTTAAATTGCAACTAGCAAATTAAAACACTAGGGGGCTGCTACAGGTCACAGGGAACCCACAAAATTTGCAAATTTTCTTTTGCGCACTTGGGAATTTGTCAAGATTTAGAGCAGGGAGTGATCTGCCTAGATCCCCAACTATCTAGGTAGAAATACCTTGCTAGATCTAAGGAAAGAGTTCACACTGTGATGTGAACAACAAAAGCAAACACACAGTTGGTTTTTCTTGAATTACAATACAACAGACATGATTCTAACTATTTTTCTCACAATAATCCTGTACTGGTACAGTCGTTAGCATCATAACCGAGTGAACAAAGACATGTTAAACAACGTGCCTGAACACAATTACACAACAGAAATGAATCTGAACTCAAGAGTCTGACTGCACTGACAGTACGAACACATGGTGCCTCTCTAAACAAATTAGGACCCCTCGTCTGTCTCCAGACTTCCCTTCAAACTAAAAGCCAAAGAAAATACGGCGCACACAGCAGTATGATGACAGTTATTAGATCTCTAGGTATCACAGCGTTAGGAGGAGGGCAAGAAAAGGATTCACCGTTTGGGCCCAGTTCATTAGCTATCCCCAGTCAATGGCGCACGTTCCTCACCAGCTCGTGTGTAAAACCAGTTCTCATCGTAGGGAGCAAGCTCTTTATGCTTGGCCAGCTTGACTGTGTCCACCCATTCGGGGACTTTCAGCTTCCCGGACCTAGGACCAAAACAATGAGAAAAAAAAAGCACAATTCGTCAATCTCCACAAACTCTTTCCCTCCAGCCTCCGTCCACTTTGAACCTCGATCTCTACACTCACTTTTTAAGGAAGGCAGCCAGAGCTCTGACGAACTCCTGCTGGTTTACGTCTTTTACAGTAACTCCGGGCATCTGCAAGAGAAAATCACGCACATGAACACCAGGCCTAGTGAAGTCGACTGACAAGGACCCTGGCCTAAAACCAATCGCGCTCCTGCGGCGACCTAAACCGCAGTGCCGGCGTTAACACCCCGGGCGCGTTTCAACCCCGGATCCTGGTCCGCGCAGCTCGCTGGCGCCCACGGTCTCTAGAGATTGAACCCACCAGTCCAATCCCCACTGAGAGGCCTCTCCAGACCCTTCTCCGCATTCCCGCGACCCTGGGAGCCCCATACACCTTCGGTTGCCCACCAGGCCCTCTCGGTTCCCGGACCACGCCGATCGGGCATGTCCAGGCCTGCCGCTCGCACGTGGCCGCCGCTCCAGGGGGCGGGGCGGCACCGCGCCGGGCATCCAAAGGCCCTAAACACGCGCTCCGGAGCTGAGAGATCCGACCCTGACGCCCTGCACCCAAACCGAAGCGGAGCTCATGCTTACCGTGCGGCCTCCGCGCTGCTAGCCAGGGGAAAGGGAACGACGGGGTTTCCCGGGCGCACAAGTCGGGCGTCAAATCTCGCGGGAGTTCCAAGTTCTCGCGAGAGCGGGGCTAGAGCGGGCGGCTCCGCCTCTCTGAGGGCGAACGAGGCTTTGTGTCCGCCTACATGGGGGAGGGCTTCTGTGAGGATGGAGACGTCTGTGAGGATGGAGACGCCAGTGATTCCTCGCCCGCCTTTTCTTCTCTTGGATCGGGGCGTGATAGAGGGGAGAGTTCCCTTGTGGAATTGGGTGGGGGAACCTGGCTTCGTTTGTGTTGTTCAAAGCTGGCAAGGAGAGCGGAGGAGGACACTATAAGGGGGGAAGTATGGGACAAGTTGAGCAAGAAGCGGGCCACTCTTCTTCCGGATGGAAGTGGTGTTCATCTTGCCGGAAGTAGGAGTAGTAAGGGCGGAATTGTGATGGGGAACCTGGGAGAAAGGCAAGGAAGAACCTTGCTCTCCCCCCCCCCCCCGCCTTTCCCTCTTCCACCGTCAGTAATAGCGGGAGCAGGAGCCGGTGGAAACCCCACCCTTCTTAGGGCGGAAATTGCTTCAGTTAGTCTGAGACCACGCGAGTGGAACGAGGACTTGGTGGCGGGGAGGCGATAAGGGCAGAGGCGGGACTTTGTAGAATTAGTTTATTTTTACCTTCAGGTACTGTAATCTATCCAGCATTAGGTTTTGCCCTTTTAGTTTTGTCGGCCTCACTGGCTTTATTTATAACCTCGGGCTTTAGTCTCGTTACAAAAAAAAAAAAAAA
>RJWM01046837.1:0-12146 GCA_004363535.1 Dasyprocta punctata
GGCCAGCCCTGCCCCTACAAGCCTGCCTGCCACCATTGCCTTCAGGGTCCTGTAGCCAGTGTGGGCCAGGAGAACCAGTCAGCCATGCCTTGGAGAAGCTGTGAATGTCTGGAGAAGCCCACCCCATACCCTACCATCTTCCCGGGAACCTGGGTTAGGAGAAATCCAGGTGCCTCACCTATCCCCCTATGCTGTGGACAGGTAGCCAATGCAGGAAGTGCCTGGGACCCCACAACCCGCTCATCTGGAAGAACCCAGGAAAATGTCAAGATGAAGGAGGAAAAGGCAATCTCTGGCCTCCAGCCCAAACAGAACAAGTCCAGGACACATGGTCATGGAAGAAAGTGGAAGCCACACACCTGAAATTTCTGGGATGATGGCAACTGAAGTAAAAAACTACTTCATGAGGCTATAAAAAAAAAAAAAAAAAAAAAAACCAGATCAGAAATAATATCTCAGATAATAGAAGAAATAACAAGCATAAATGTCTTAGTTACTTTTCACTCATTACTGAGACAAAATACCTGACGCCCAAAATTAGGGAAGGAAAGGTTTATTTAGCTTACAGTTTTTCGAGGTTTCAGTCCATGATCAGCAGGCTCCAAGGCAGGGTGGCATGGCATTGGGGCAACACTTTAAGGCAGCACCAGCAAAAGCAGCCAGAGCCAAAAAAGGGGGAAAGCAAGTCTCTTGTCTTCTCTTATATTGTACACGGGACACCCTCCCCCTCCCAGGGTGGGTGTAGCATTCACAAATCTTGCCTTTCTTTGCACGGGATGAGGATATTTACAAAGAACCCTGGCTCACTGCTGAGTCTCTTAGGTAAACTTCTGACCTTCTCAAATTGACACAATGAATAGGTAACTGCTTGTGCTCTACACCCCAGGATGTAGAGCTGTTGAGTTAGTTAATTAAGCTTCTAGACTTCTCAAGTTGACACAATGTGTAAACCACAGCAATATTAAAAGGGTTGTTGAATGTATCTAAGGAAGACATAGATAAAGAAAAAGAGTATAGAAGAATGAGGGAAAACTTGAATGAACTATATAGAGAAGAATTGAAATGCATGAAACAGACTTGAAGAGGTATTCAGGAAATTAAAAACGCCACTAAAAGCTGGCAAAACTGCTGGAAAGATATTGAAGATAGACTTTCAGACCTTGACAACAGGATGGCAGCTAGTGATCACAAAAGGAAAAATCTCTTAAAAATAATGAGAGACCAGGAAATAACAGTTCAATGACAGCAAGATGACCCCACAAAAAATAATTTAAGAGTGATAGCTGTCAGCGAAAAAGCAGGAGTGAACACAATTGACATAAAGGGACTATTCACAGATGTAAGAGCAGGAAGCTTCCCAAGCATGGGGAATAGGACCTGACATGCAGATAGTGAGGCAAATGCAACTCTAACTAGCTGTAACCAAAATAAATTTACACCTAGACATATAATAATTAAGATCCTAGAAATTCAACACAAGAACTGACTATTAAAGGCTCTTAGAGAAAAGAAACAAAAATCATTTATAAAGGAAAACCCATCAGAATCATGACAGACTTCTCAACACAAACCATCAAGTCAAGAAGAGGTTGGAGTGAAGTATGTCAAGTCCTGAAAGAAAACAACTTCCAACCCAGAGTGATGTACCCTGCAAAATTATCTTTCAAAATTAATGGAGAAACAAGATACTTCCATGCTAAAGAACAACTGAAGGAATTCATGACCTCCAAACCAACCCTACAAAGAGTACTCAGGTATATTCTAGAAAGATAAAAATGACCATGGTCCCAGGAATAGCAACATAGTGAGATCACTGAGCAGGGCAGACAGTTGAATGGAGGGGAAAAGTAGGGAGCCAATGGCAGGAAAAAAGCATGGCAGAGACGAACCAGTGCATGTTGGCCATAACCATTAATGTAGATGGACTCAATTCATCAATAAAAAGCAACACAGGTAGAGTGGATCAAGAAACAAGATCCACCAATATGAGTCATGTAAGAAACACATTTACTCATAAGGAATTTCGTAGATGGAAAGTTAAAGGAGAGAAAACAATACTGCATGTGACAGGGAACCAGGAAAAATCAGGGGTAACTTACCCATCAACTGCAGAATGGATAAGAAAGATATGGCATTTTTATAAAATGGAAATCTAGTCAGCTATAAAGAAGTATAATCACAAGGCTCTTGTAGATAAATGGATGCAACTTGTGATCATTCTCTTGTGTGAAATGGTTCAGACTTATAGGCAAAGATCATGTTGTCTTCCTAGTATAAAAACTGAAGGAATTAGTGGGATCCAAAATGTACAATAGGTATTGTGAAAGTGAAAAGGAGAGGTAATGTCTAAAAAGGGAAGGTGGTAGTCATTGTTAATTCTCTATTGTTTTAAAGTCCTTTATAGATTTCATTGTTTTGTTTTGACTGGTTTTACTCTGTTTTGTCTTGCTTGATTTTATTATATCCAATGGCATGGGCAGCTATTTCAAAGATAGTAAGATATATTATGGTAGCCATTGTTGATTTCCTGTTATCTTGTTTTGAACTCCTGTATTGCTTTGATTGTTACATTTTGATTGGTTTGATTCTGTTCTGTCTTGTTTGATTTCATTATGTCTGATGGTATGGTCAGCTATTTTGAAAATAACAGGAGGCATTGTGGTAGCTGTTGTTGATTTCCTATTATCTTGTTTTGAAGTCCTGTGTCACTTTCAATGTTTTATTTTGATTGGCTTTATTTTATTTGGTTTTATTCTCTTATAAAAAAAAACAGTGGGAACAGATGCCTTTAAGACACATAAACCAGGAGGACTGAGGGCCCAGCCCAAGAATTTTGACAAGTGACACTTCCTGAAACAGCTTAGAGGAGGGTAATTTATTGCTTTGTGAAATGTTGACTATGCAAGTGGGGGTTTAAAGGATTACAAAGGGATTATTGTTAGTGCCTCAGGTAGATGTGAGTGTGAGATCTACTCCTGTGGAAGAACTTTGAACTGAATAGAGGGTTCTGGAAATGTCTTTATTGCTCTGTGGTGTTTAGAACTTTTCTCCTCCTCCTTCCCCCAGAAAAACAGGTTATTATTATTTCCACTGCCAACTAGTACTATTAGCACTTATTATTTACTGGCATATTATTAAGTTAATGCCATAATATTTCTATGAAGCAGGTATGCTTATGCTGCTCTTATCACAGATGAGAAGTCAGATTCAGAAAGGTTCTATAACCTGTCCAAGATTGTGAAGCTATAAAGTAGCAGAGCTAAAAGTTTAAGTTAGGGTTTTTTGATTCCCAGGGTGTATACATTTTATAAAAGATAATTATTTTTATTGAAGTACAGAAGTAATAAAGTGAGTACATCCAAGTAATCACCAAACATTGTCAGAAATAGAGCATTACTAGAGCCTCAGAGGCCTCTTTTGCCAACCTTAATAATATTTTTGCATATTTTAAAACTATATTTTAATGAAATTATACACTGTACAGACTCTGGCTTTTGTTTATGTAATGAGATTTATTTGTGTTACTGTATGTAGCAGTGATTTATTTTCTTTGTTATATAGTATTTATTACATGACTAGTGAGAATTATCAGTTTTTATTGATAGGCATCTGATTGCTTCTGGTATTTGGTAATTATCAGAAATGCTGCCATGAACATTTTTTTCTCATCTTTTGTTGCATACATGTATGACACTTATAAACTTGAAGTGAAATAGATGGACTGCTCATTATTTCTCTGTTCAAATTGATCATGGATGCCCAATTTTCCAAAGTGGTTCAATGGTATACTTCAGCAGAAATGTGTGTGTGTTAACTTCCTCCACTTACTCAGCAGCATTTACCACTGGGAGTCTTTTTCATTACAGCCATCCGGGTGAGTGTGTAGTGGTATCTTCTTGTGCCCTTACTTTGCTTTACCTTAATGATTAACAAAAGCGAGCATTTTAAAATGTATTTTTCATTGATATTTTTGCTTTTTCCCACACAGCTCTATGATACAACTCTTGTCATACCTTAGGTGTCTCTATGTCTAGAGGTCAGTTTCTGGACTTTGAATTCTGTTCTAGAATTATTTTTTTTTTTTGCCTATCCTTATGCCAATAACATAGTTTCACTTATTTTATTTAATAATGATTCTTGATATCCACTGCTTTAAGTGATGCAGTTTTGTTTTTGTTCTTAAATTTTGTAAGGCTCATCTTGAGATTTTTTATGACTAAGAATTTTAGAATGTGATAGTCCATTTTCATAGTTTTTAATAAGTATAAGTTAGAATTTAATTGAACCTGATCAATTAAAATAGTTGACATTATTAAAAATGTATTTGTTCAACTACAACTATATTATGTCCCTCTATTTGTTCAGTTTTTTGCTTATTCTCCTAATCATATTTTGTACTTTCCTGTGTAGACTATCTTATCTGACTTTGTTAACTATAATTCTATGCAGCGGATACTCTTTAGCCTATCCTAAATGTCATTTATAACTGTTTTACTTTTAATTACTTGATGCTACAATATAAATAAATAACTTAATTTGTATATTGACTTTATATCCAGTGGCATTGTTCAATCAGTTGTTAATTTTGATAACTTACCTGTGCATTCTTTTGAGATTTTCATATACCCAACTGTGTCTTTTGGAAAGAGTGGCAGTTTAATTTTTCTTATCCTGTGTTTACGTATTTGATAATTTTTCTTCTTTTCTTTCTTTGTTGAATTTGCTCAGACCTCAGCTTTTGGTTGAACTCATGTTCCATTTTGGGTATCTAGTGTAAAGCTTTCAATGTTTCATGATGTGCTATTTTCTGGATTGGTTTGACTTTATAGATGCAAAATATGTTAATCAGGTTAATACCTTCCTTTTTATTAATTTTCTAAAAAAATTTTTAAAATTTAAAAATTATGACAGGTGTTTAATTCTAACAGGTAGTTTCTTTGCCTCCAACTAGATTTGCTATATACTTTTCCTTTATTATTTTTATATGGTTAATTACATTAATTAATTTTCAGTTTGCTCTAGTTATTTATTTTACTTACTTTTGCCTTTATGTCTATGTTTAAGGTATACTAACTTTAACTTTTATTTAATATAATATGACTTTTTATTATCACATTATTCTGATACCATGAGTTAGAAAACAATTCCTGTTTTCTATTTCCTAGAAAGTATCCTGTAAAATTAATATTTTTTTCTTTAAATGTCTGGAAATTTTATTTTATTTTATTTTTGTTTGTTTGTTTTTGGTCTTTTTGAGACAAAATCTCACTGTGCAGTTCAGGCTAGTATTGAGTTCACTTTATAGCCCAGGCTGATCTTGAACTTGCAGTGATCCTCCTGGCTCAGCCTCCTGAGTGCTGGGATTACAGATGTGTGCCACCATGCCTGGCTAATGTCTGGAAATTTTAAAGGTGAAGTCATTTGCATCTAGAAATTTCTAAGTGGCATAGTTTTTATTTAATTTCTTTATTGCTAATTAAACTTTCTGCTCCTCCTATATCCTGTTTGGCACATTGTAATCTTCTAGAGATTTTTTCATTGCTTCTGACTTTTCAGGATAATTGTTTATATTATTAATTCATTTTTCATATCTGTAATATCTATAGTACTGTCTCTTTCTCATTTCTACTGTTAGTCACCGTATTTCTCTATCGCTGTCTTCCCTCAACACTCTGCCTGCTTTGACTTCATCATTAGTCTTTTAAAAGAAACTATTTTGAGCTGTATTGATTCTCTTCATTTTCCCTTCCTTTCTGCTTTATCATCTTATGTGTCTTTTTTATTTCCTTTGCATCTTTTTTGTTTGATTTGGTTTAAGTTTTCTAGGTTTTTGAGAAGGACACTTGGGTGTTTCTTTTGTAATCTTTGTTCTTACATGTCTACTTAATATTAAAAAAATTGTAACAAAACATCATTTTAATTATATTCGACACCTTTTTATATGTTGTGTTCTATTAATATCTATTTCAAAATTTTATTTGATTTATTTTATGATTTAATCTTTGGCCAGTGGGGTATTTAGAAATGTACTGCTCAATTCTCAAACACTTGAGGACTTTATGATTATTTTTTGCTATCATCTTCTAACTTGATCTTCTGTATTCAAAGAATATACTGTGTTATTTCAGCCTTAAAAAATCTGTTGAAAATTTATTGTTCTTTAAGGTTTATTATTTGGTAAGTTTTCTCAAAGCTTGATGTATCCTTGAAAAGGGTGTCTATTTTGAATTTATTGAGGACAAACTTAGAATATCAATTTGATGAAGAGATGAAGTAAAGTTGGGTAATCAGTTGTTTACATCTGGTTTCTGGATTATTTTTGTCTGCATGTTTCACTAGTTATTTAGATATTTTAACATGTTCCAAAATAATTGTGGAAGACTTATAATTCTCCTTTTAATTTTACCAATTTTGATTTATATATTTTCATACTATCTTATCATATACATATGTACTTAGAATAAGTATCTATGTAGATATATTCATATGTTTATGTGTATATACCTATATCTATATAATTATTACACACTTGGTGTTTCTTTTGTTTTATTATTCTGACAATCTTGTCTTCTAATTGAAGCATTTAGTACATTTCTAACATAAATGTAAAATATTTGGATTTAAATTGAATATGTTAATATTTGCTATCTATTTGTTCTTCAGTTTTTTTTATCATTCAGCTTGTTTTTGTCTTTTTTCTTGCCATTTCCTTGGATTAAGTACATGTCTTTATTCCATTTTGTGTCGTTTTTCAGCTTTTTAGTTAAACATTTTTTGACTAATCTTTCAGGGGTTACTTTAAATTATTCACACCAGTTACTTTATTAAAATTCTAGTGTAGATTAGTACTTTCACTGGTGCCAGATTGTAAATTCTGCTAACTCCATTTATTGTATCTCATTCACTTGCGTTTTTCACTGTTTCTATACATTGATTTAGGGTTGGGGATTTAGCTCAGTGGCTCAAGTACTTGCCTGGTAAGTGTGAGGTTGTGAGTTTGATCCCTGGTACTAAAAATAAATAAATAAATAAAACTGGAATTCCTTTTCCCTGGAACTCTTCCTTAATTATAAATCTTTAGCCAATGAGAAAACATTTTGAAAGTGTTTTCATTTTGCTTTCATTCTGAAAGGCTATTTTCATTGGGTATAACTATTAAAATAGCCTTGGTGGAGCAGTTGGAAGATGTTTTACTGTGTTCTGCTTCTGTTAATTCTGTTGACGAGTGATTAGTCCTATTAGTCATTTATTTTTCACTACTTTTATGTATTTTCACCTGTATATTGTTTTTCAGAAATTTGATTAGATATCACTTTAATTTTGCTTATTTTGTTTTGAGTGGGCAGTGCTTCTTGTTTGTGATTTGATGTTTTTTCACTGTTTAATGAAAATTCTTGAATTTTTTTGAGTATTATGTTATTCCAAATTACTTTTTTTTCTTCAGTGGCCTGGATTATACATACGTTCACCTTCTTTATTTTCTGTCATTTATTTCCTTTGTTTTCTGTTTTTCCTTTATCTAGTCTCTGTAATCTTCCATGTACATTAATTATACCCGCATATACTTAGTTTCTAAACCTTTTATCTTATTAGATTTTAAAGCTGTGTATTATATTCTAAGCCCCGGGTGCTGTATTTTCAGTATTACAATTTCCATTTGTTTGTTAAAAACCTTTTTGTTCTTTGCTAACATTCATTTGCTCTTCAATTTTCTTGAAAATAGTGATTACTGTTTTATTAAAGTTTATTCCTAATAACAATAATATCTTACCTACTATAGATCTGATTATATTTCCTTTTCTAAAAAATCATCTTTAATCATTGAATCTTTTTTTATGCCTGGTAATTTCAGATGTTATGTCAGATATTCCTTAGAAAATCTTTAGAGAAAATTTAAGTGTCTAGATTTTGTTAACTTCTCACAGAAAAGATTTTCCTTTGCTTCTGGAAATTATATTAGGGACAAATAATTTTAACTAAAATAGTGTTTTGTTCATTTGGTAGTTGGTTTGTGAGTTTGTGTGTGTGTGTGTGTGTGTGTGTGTGTGTACTTGGAGAACAGCGATCTCTTTTGGTTATGGTGTTTTGGTTAGTCCTTTTTCATACTTTGCAACCTTTGAAATATCCCATCTGAAATCATGGGTGTTTACTATGGTTCTTCCTTCATGGTGTGCCTTAAATATCAGCTTTTGTTTGCCTTACCTTTTGAGAAAGTCAAAACTCAACCCAAAACTTCTAGGCCTACTAGCCGGCAAATTCCTTGAAGGAAAAGGCAGAAATGAATGACAGGCTCATGATCTTTTGTATCTCACAACTCCTCAAGTCATCCCTGCATTGATAAATATCCAACATTTTCAACAGATTTTTATCTGCCTGTATGCATATCTCCCTCTCTGTCTCATCATCTTTTGTAGTTGTTTCAAGGAAGCAGAGAGAGTTGCGTACTTTTCTCTTGTTGCTGAGACAAAATACTCGACCTCCAAAATTAGAGAAGAAAAGGTCTATTTAGCTTACAGTTTTTGGAGGTTTCAGTCCATACTCAGCTGTCTCCAAGGCAGCGTGGCATGGCTGAGGGGCAACCATTCATGGTGGCTGCAAGCAACAAGAGTGAACAGAGCAAAAATGGAAGAAGCATGCCTCTTTTCCTCCCCTATATGCCAGCTCCCTGCCTCTGGATGGGTGTAGCACTCACACCACCAATCCCAGCACTAGACAACAAACCAATCACAAACTCTAGATTTAGCAGGCTCTATGACTGCATGAGGCTTTCAGGGGAAATTTAAACATCCATAATATTCAAACCCTAGCCCTCCAAAGACTCACGTACATTCTTTACATTTAGTCCATCTCCAAGAATTGCCAGAGTCCTAAGAGTTTCAGCATTGCTGAAAAGTCCAAGTCCCCAGTCTCCTCTGAGATCTAAGGCAAACTCTTACCTGTAACCTCCTGTACAAATGAAAACAAAGTTAAAAACTTCCAACATTCAGTGTCACAAGATAAATATTACCATTCCAAATGGCACAAACAGAGGGATACAAAGGAAGTCCAAAATCAGCAGGGCAAATGTTAAGTCCTCGAGTTCCATGCTCAGCATCTGAAACAATCTGGTTGTGAACTCCAAAAAGCTTAAGTGACTCCACCCCTGTGGCACTTCCAGGAGTTTTAGCTCTTATGGCTTCTCTTTTTGGCCCACTCTGCTCAGTCCTTGCAGCTTTCCTTAGATGATCCAAGATCCTGGCTTTTCCAAAGTTCTGGGTTCTCGATTGCACCTTTGGCTTCACCTTCACAACTTCACACATTGCCCTTTCAGGGGCACACTGCCTGACCTCCCAGGCCCTCTGAAATTGGGGTGGAAACCTTTTTAACCTCAGAACTTGTTCATTCTGCATGCACTTAAAACCAGCATATGTGGATGCTGCCAAGATCTGCTGACAGCTGGAGCAATAGCCAGACTTTCCTGTCTCTTGGCTGTAGGGGTCGAGTGCCTTGATCACTGGGTGCTCTGAACCTGATTGTGAGGAACAGATTCTCTACATCACCGCCATTCTGGAATCTGGTGCTATTGCTGCCATTTTGGAACCTCATGTGGCCTCCACCACCATTCTGGAACATGGTGCTCTGCAACTTTCTCCTCCAAGCAAAGTCTTTCACTTTTGCAGTTTTGAGGCTGCAAAGGGTGGAAACCCATTGGCTCTTCCTGTAATGCCCACAGGCCATCTTTTTTTATTTTTCTGTTCCTTCTCAGTAATCCAGACCTCAGCTCTATCTTTAATGTCCACAGCTTTCTAGGTAAACTCATAACAGTTTAAATCATCCTGCTGGGTTCTTTGCTCTTGATTCACAACATAAATCTGGCTAAAAGCCCCCAATAATAGCCATGCCACTGCCTTAACATTCTACTGCCTAGATATTTCTTCTGCCAGAGTAATCAGTCCACCACCCTTAATCTTAGACTCAGGCAAAGTCTCTGGACACAAGCAAATTACAGACAAACTTTCTGCCAAGTCATAACATATATCACCTGGAGTCCAACAGCCAATGCAGTCCTCCTTCCCAGCAGAAACCTCCCAAGCCTGGTCTTTACTGGCAAACTTTCTATCAGCCTTCTGGTCTTCTGAGCTCTGACCAGAATCTCCCATACAAAACAGCATAAAACATTCCAGGACTACTCTTTCAGGTAACATCTCCAAACCTTTCCAAACTCTTCCCACAAGCCAATGCCAAAGGCTCTTGAACCACATGGTCACGTAGTGTCACAGCAATGACTCCACTCCACTGGTACCAAATTCTGTCTTGGTTACTTTTTTCTCATTGCTGAGACAAAATACTCAGTGCCCAAAATTATGGAAGGATAAGTTTATTTAGTTTACCATTTTAGGAGGTTTCAGTCCATACTCAATTGGCTACAAGGCAGGGTGAAGGGCAACTGCTCAGCAAAAGCAAACAGGGCAAAAAGAGGGGAGAATGCCTTATTCTCCCCCTAATATTGTATGCTGGCTCCCCACCCCTGGATGGGTGCAGCACTCACACCACCAGTCTTAATGCTAGACAACAAACCAATCACAAATGCTAGACTCAGCCACCTCCACAACTGCATGAGGCTTTGGGGAGACATTTAAATAAACCACAACACTAATAGTTCATCAATCATAGTTGAAGGAAGAGTCACAAAGGTCATATTCTTAGTGACGTACACTGCCCTTTAACAGAACAAAATAGAGATAACATTCATTCCTCCCACAATTTATATTCTAGTTTAGAGAAAAATTCGTGGAAAACTTTTCCAGTAGTAAAATATTACAATGTATTTATACACTAAATTATGGAATCTTGGAAATTTCTGAGGTCATGAGCATTGTTAAGTAATTTTATGTACTAAGTGAATTCTTGGTAAAATTTGTCAAGTAGCTTCGACATGAATACAACTATTCTAGGAGTTTAGGGTTGCATGCAAAGATGATGTGGGCTGCAGTATCTATAGCATCACAAGGGGTTTCTTGGTGGATGCCTATGATTTGAATAGGCTGAAGAGAGAAGAAACAAAATCATGTTCGAGGAGAAAATGTTCCAAGCCTTAAGATAAAACTGGAAGACATAGGGACAGTGAGGATTCCAATCTATTGTAAGAAAGAATACATTGGAGGTAGGAAGTACTGGATAGACAAGGTAGAGCTATGTAATGGGAAATGACAATACTAGATTAGGGGATATTTATTGATTTTATTCTATGGACAAGAAGCAATTTCACTTCTATGAAAGGTTAACAGAAAATAAGCCAAAAAGAAAAAATATACCAGAATGTGATAAATTGGTTTATACAGAGTTAGTGACAGACTTTGTAATTTTAAAGTGTGCATTATAAATTTCCAGCACACTTTTGCACATCAAGAAACAATACTTCTTGAAACTTATTTTCGAAAATAGGGATATGTGAGCATCAAGAAAATTTCAACTGAACTACTAACCTAGCAGAAAAAGTCCATGGGCTTTTTTTGTATTGTTCACAGTTCTACCACTTACAACACAATTACCTAGTGAAGATATATATATATGTATATATATATATATATATATACTTAGTATATATATTATTATATTATGCTTAGTATATATTTTGTTGATTTTAGTGGTAAAGGAAGAATGTTGTTAGGGTGAAATTAGGATGAAATTTTTTGACCAATCTTTTTCTAGCAAGATTAATTTAATAATATGGTGCAAGATGAGCTCTAATGGAAGAGACCAGAAACTGAAATCCCAGAAAAGAAGCAGTTAAAATTGTGCAGACCTATGGTTTATTCTTGGACTGTGAGAATAAACTTGCAAATGGAAAATAAAATGAATAATGGTGATATTTAGTAAAGGCAATTGACAAGATTTAGTGATCAAAGGAGAAGGAAGTTCTCAAGGCATTCACCAGTTTGGATGGCTCCAAAGATGATTAGTTAGTGCAGAGAAGAAATCTGTACACGATTTCATTCAGGTCTCTTCCTTTAGCCTAATGACCTGCCCGATGGTGGAGCTAATGCCTTGAAGTCTTGCTTTGTGTTTCAGAACTTTCCGTGAAAAACATCAGTAGTCTTCAAACAGTAAAGTTAATATTTGGAGAGCATTTGATGAAAAATTAGCAAAAAAGCCACTTTAGAAAA
>RJWM01046838.1:0-12160 GCA_004363535.1 Dasyprocta punctata
AAAATTGTGAGGAGGATAAAATATTCTTTATTTGGGCAAATTATTTATAACTTCCAAAACTGGGAGAGTAAGATCCAGGTTCTGTGACTCCAAGTCTAATTCTCATTGTGCTACAGAGGTTATGTTTTCTTTTTCTTTTTCCAAAAGAAAGCTGCATTCAATACCATGACTTGGATTTATTTAAAAATTCAGAAATAGCCACAGTTGGATAGGAATTTCTCTTTCCTAACACAGTGTCCAAAAAATAAATTGTCTATATCCCACTTGAAAAATAAGGGAGTTCTCATTGAGTAAATTTCCTTAAAGGGAATGGAAAATCAGCTAAAATAAAGGTGAATACTTTGGTGGTAGCAGCGTTGCTCCTGCTATGATGGAAGATATCTTGGACTAATTAGCTCATATTAGATAGCTTTCATATACTATGCAATCAAGGAGATGAGCTTCAGCAATGTTAGAGAAGCTTAGTTCAGTGTTCCTTCTAACTCTCATGAGCTAATTTCTTAAGTACAAATTTTGGATACAAGAGATTGAAGAATAATAGACTCTTAAACCAAAAATGAATCCTCAGGATGTTTTATTCTATTTCATAGATAAAGTGACCTTAGTCTGGAATGACACACCCAGTTGGTACAAAATTAGCATGCTGTATTAATCTTGTAGCACAGAAGTACCTCAGTTTCATAGTAAGTGCTGCTGATTTTTTTCTCTAGACTAGTATCAAAGCTGCTAAAAATTCATGAACATAAGCAAAAGTTATTAGCTTGTTAGTATTCATTACTAGGGATAAGGTCTGTGAGTTCTATTTCTAGCAGTCAACCAACTGTAGGGCCTTAGACAAATCACTTATTTGTCATAATTTCAGTTTTGTCTTCTACAAGAGATTAGAATACATGAGGTACTACTGATAAGAATGTTATATGCACTAAATTTATTCATTTGTTTGCTTAGCAAATGTTTATTGACTATACAATATATGTGCTATGGTTTATACATTGTGTCAACTTGAGAAATCTACAAGCTTAATTAAGTAAGGCAGCAGCTCTACATCCTGGGGGATAGAGCACAAGCAGTTACCTGTTCATTGTGTCAATTTGAGAAGGTCAGAAGTTTAGCTGAGAGACTCAGCAGGGAGCCATGGGTCTTACTTTGTAAACATCCTCATCCTGTGCAAAGGAAGGCAAGGAGATTTGTGGATGCTACACCCACCCTTGGGGGGGGGTATCCTGTATACTATATAAAGGAGGAGAAGAGGTTTGGCCCTTTTACTCTGGCTGCTTTTGCTCAGCTGCTGCCTTGAAGTGTTGTCCTGATGCCATGCCACCGTGCCTTGGAGCCAGCTGATTGTGGACTGAAACCTCCAAAAACTGTAAGCTAAATAAACCTTTCCTTCCCTAATTCTGGGTGTGAGGTGTGTTGTCTCAGCATTGAGGGAAAAGTAACCAAGACAGAATTTGGCACCAGGTGTGGGGTCATGGCTGTAACTAACCTGACCATGTGGTTCAAGAGCCTTTGGAAATGGCTTGTTGGAAGTGTTTGGAAAGGTTCAGAGGTGTTGCCTGAATCCATAGAGCTGGAACAGCTTAGGCTGTTCTGTATGGGAGATTCTGGTTAGAGCTCAGGCGACCAGAAAGCTGATAGCAAGCCTGCCAGTAAAGACCAGGCTCAGGAGGTTTCTGCTGGGAAGAAGAACTGCATTGGTTGTTGGACTGCACATGATGTGTGCTTCAGTTTGGCAGAAAGTTTGTCTGCATTTTGCTCATGTCCAGAGACTTTGCCTAAGACTGAGATTAAGGATACTGGATTAATTAATCTGACAGAAGAAATTTCGAAGCAACCTAATGTTGAAATGGTGGCATGGCTATTGTTGGGGGGTTTTAGCCAGATTTATGTTGGAAATCCAAAGCAAAGAGTGCAGCAGGATAATTTAAAACGTGAGTTTGGCCAGAAAGCTGTGGACTGTAAAGAGAGGGCAAAGATCTCAATTGCTGAGAAGGAACAGAATAAAAAAGATGGCCTGGGGGCATCCCAGGAAGAGCCAGCTGGTCCCCACACTTTGCAGCCTCAAAACTGCAAAAGTGAAAGACTTTGCTTGGAGGAGAAAGCCTCAGAGCATCATGTTCCATGACAGTGACGGCCGTGCCAGGTTCCATAATGGAGACAACATAGGGAATCTGTTCCTCAGAATCAGGGTCAGAGTGCACAGCAATCCAGGCACTTGGCTCCTACAGCCAAGAGAGAGGAGAGCCTGGCTACTGCTCCAGCTGGCAGCAGACATTGGCATTATCCACGTGGTGCAAGGGTTCTGAGATTAAAAAGGCTTCCACCTCGAATTCAGAAAGCCTGGGAGGCCAGGCAGTGTGCCCCTGAGAGGGCAGTGTGTGAAGCTGTGAGTGTGAAGCCAAAAGTGCAGTGGAGAACTCTGAAGTTTGGAAAAACCAGGAATGTGGATCATCTAAGGAAACCAATGAGGGAGCACAGACAGCCCAAGAGAGAAGCTGTGGGAGTTAATACCCCTGGAAGTCCCACAGGGGTGGAATCACTCAAACCTTTAGGAGCTTGTAACCAGATTGCTTCAGATGCTAAGCATAGAACTCCAGGACTTAATGTGTGCCTGCTGGATTTTGGTCTTGCTTTGGTTCTAATGCTTTGAATTCCCCTGTTTGTAACTTTTGGAATGGTAATGTTTATCTTGTGCCTTTGTATGTTGGAAGTGTTTAACCTTGTTTCCATTTGTACAGGGGTAAACCATTAAGAGTTTGCCATAGATCTTGGAGGAGATTTGGGATTTGGACTTTTCAGCAATGTTGAAATTGTTCGTAATTTGGCAACTCTTGCAGATGGACTAAATGCTTTTTGCATAAAGGGATGTGCATGAGTCATTGGGGCTCCAAGGAGAAAATGTTGTTTTGAATGTAATATAATGTTGATAGACTTAATGCTGATTCTTAAGGATTGTTAAAATGTGCTATAATGTTCAAGTTGCAAAATTATTCTTGGAATTTTATGTAATTAAAAATCACAAAAGAACAGATACCTATGACTCTGAAGTAATTGTACAAAAGGAAAATGCCTTGTGTGCAATAAAATAATAGACATAGTGATTAAGTAATAAGTAATTTTTTTACTAAAAAATCCCTGGTCAATATTTTAAAAACAAAGAGCAAAATACAATTTCAATAACTTTTATCAATTATACCAAAATTACAACATAGTAAATGACTTTAATATTTCAAATAAAAGACAGAAATTGTTATAATATGTAAAAAGAATAATATTCAGATTATTGGTGTCTCATTTTCTTTAATATTATTCCCTTATTTTGATATTGGTCTTTATCTGGATTTCTAGAGTGAGTTGAACCAGCTACTTTTTCTACTACTTTTTAGAAAACTTTGGGTTGATTGATTTTTTTTCACAAGTGTTAATACAAATTATTAATGAAGCAATGTGGAATTAGACTGGAAAACCCCAAAACTTTTTCTTAAGCTATGAATTCAATTTCAAATTTTAAAATGTTTAAAATATTTCAAATATGAATTGAATTTATAATAGAGATACGAGTATTCATGAATGATACCTATTTCTGTTGCGATAGTGTTTGCAGTTCATGTCTTCTACAAAATTTGTCCATTTAATCTATATAATATTTAACTTTATACTTTTATGACAATTACTTCTTAGAAGTTATGATAAATTAATAGTCGAAGCTGGCAGTATTTTTATTAGGTAAAATAAGTCAAAATCAAGATATAGTGCCTATATAAAAACAAAATGCTATATTTCAGAGCAGTACATACCACCAAGCAAAGAAAATGGTGTGTGGTGCTGGCAATTGAACCCAGGCCCTTACATGTGCAAGGCAAGAACTCTACCACTGAGCCACATCCCCAGTCTAAAATTTCTTAACTTATCTAATTTTCCATTTAAGCAAACTGAAGAAAGCAAAATATGATCATCATAAAGATGAACAGCAATATTTGACTAAGTTTAGCATCAGTTTGTGATAGTGAAAGATAACTTCCCCAATAGGATAAACCAACCTATTGCCTAAATAAAATATACTTAAAAATCAATAAAATAGCTATAAGAAATAATATGTGGATTTAAGACAGTTGCAAAGTATGCAGATCAATATGTAAAAGTCTATTGTACTATGAACAATTAGAAAATATAATTTGTATACAAAAAATATTAATATGTTTTGATGAGTTTGAAAAATTATCTTCAAGATCTGAAATTACTTCAATAAATGGAGATACATCTGAACTAAGTGGGTCTGAAGACTCATTGCTGCTAAGGAACCAGTTCTCCTTATTTAATCTGTATATTCAACAGAATTTCAAACAAAAACTAAAAATTTTTGTAAAATAGGCAAGAATATTTGAAAAAGAAAAAAAATTAAAAGTTACTTTTTTTTAGAAATTACTATACACGTCAGTTTATAAATCTAAACTACAGAGCATGGTGTTCTGAAGACCTGCCCATATCAATCAGTAGAACAGCAGAATTCATCAGTAATACTCATAAATGATCAATTAATTTCTAACTAAAGAAACAAAATAGTGAAGAAAGGATATGTTTTCACAACTGTGTTACATTAATTGATACACATATAACAAAGTTATAAACCTTAATCTTTATCTCACTCTATACTTAAAAAATAACAAAGTGAATTATAGATATCAATGGAAAAAACAAACTATAGTAACCAAACTTAGCAGAAAATACAGGAAAAAATATTTTTAACCAGATATAGGTAGATTTTTTAAGGGGACAAAAACTGAAACATGAAAACAAGACCCTATAAATTTGCCTTCTACAAAGTTAAAAACTTTTGATTTTAATTTACAGATGAAAAATGTAAAGACAATCCATATCTTAGAGAACTTCATGCATCTGGATATGGCAGCACACACGTGAAGTCTCACATACCTGGAAAGCTGAAGTGGCAGGATCACTTGAGCCCATGAGTTTGAGACCACCCTGGTCAACCTAGTAAGACCCCAACTGAAAATCAAAACAAAACTTGAGAAATACACATCTTCTAAAATATTCAAATGTAGTGCAATATAAAGTCTCCTGTAAGTAGGTAATTACAACTCAAAATCCAATTAAAAATAGAAAAAAATTGAACGGACACTTTGCCAAAGTAATTGAACAATGTGAATAACTCATAAGCACGTAAAAGACACTAAGTATCATTAGTTCACAAGTAAATAATTCTACCTACAGAGTAGAATGACTAACTCTAAAAGGAGTACACCAATTACTGACTAGGAAAGAATCATGAGTAATATGCAAATTATACAGAGATCTTGAATAAGGTCAGTGATTTATTAACATACATCTATGAAATGCCTATTCAATTGCATGTATATTTGCCACAGAATAATGGAGGTATGTCTTTGTACTAGGATTGCACTCAAAATCTTATTGCCACTTTCTTTATCTGAATCCCAAACTTCAAAAATTCAAATGTCTATGAACTCATAGATGAATATTCAGATTATTGTTTATATGTACAACCGAATACTAGTCAGTAACAAAAATGAATGAATTATATGTGCAAAACAATGAACTTTAAAAGCATTATGCTAAATAAAACAATCTGCTAAAAAATGCTATGCATTTTATGACTCCATTTTTATGAAATTCCAGAATACTCAAAACTTTGGTGACTGAAAGCAGATTACTGTCTACCATCAGTCAGATGTGAGTGAAGGACACAGACTGAAAAATATCAAAAGATAAATGTTGGAGTAAGAGATTCTATGGAATGATTTCTGTGGTGGTCACATAACTATGAATATTTATCAAAACTTGTTGAATTGCATCTTCTTTCTAAAAGGGTGAATTCTTTTGTAGATAAATTATTCACAAATAGGTCCAATTCAAAATTACAACTATCTTTGAAAGTAAGAAATCTGTGAGCCTATTCTAGATTCCTTTAATCAGGCAAGAAGCACTTAAATGAGCAAGAAAATTTTCCCTTTCACTGAAAGGTTTTTATAATTCAGAGGAGTGGAAAATATATTTGCAGTTTTTATTCTGTACAAGCCAGTTCATTTTGGTGTGGTGGGCTGTTCTTAGAGCCCAGTGGAAGTGTGTGACTTCTTTAATTTTTTCTACTCCTCATGGCAGAAAAAATCTATTAGAAAGACTATAGGTGAGGACACCTACTCTGGTGTCTTTTAAAATTTATTTTCATGATCAAAATATGCTACTCAATTGTATTAATTTAGATGAAGGCCCTTAGAAGCTTGTGAAATATTTCTTTATCATAATTTGCACTGCATATTCTACTCAATGAATTTATTGAGGCTAAATTAATATTTGAGAATAAAGATGGCCTTAATTATTTTAAGTGTAAAACCATATTGCTCATTAACATTTACCTACATTTATACAATTTAAGGATACGATGTGTATTTTAAACATAAAGAAATACAAAGGAGGAAATATATAAAATGGGAAATTTTGAAAAGTCATCCTGGAAGAGATGGCAGTGTTCCCTTGTGGAAATTGTATAGTCTCTGAAATGGGAATGTTTAACTCCAGGAGATCTGTTTACAAATTGCAGTTCCATTCTTTGCTATCTGAATGATACTGAACAAGCAAATTAACAATACAGAGCCTTCTTCACTTATTTTTCCAAGTTATTGTAAGAATTAAATGAAATAATGTTGTGAAAAAAATTTGTAATCTGTAAATTAATCTGCTAAACCTTAATGTGTTTTATTTGAATTTTTATTTCAAACACTGTTATTTCACAGAGTCTAACTGGATGCTCAGACACTGTTCTCTTTTATTACTGGAACCATTATACTCAGCATAGGAAAAACTAAAGGACAAGTAGCAACATGAGCATTTCACATGAAAGAAATGGTGTAAGTAAGGGCTTAGAAGTTGGAGGAGAAAACTGTAAAGATAGGATTGGGAGCGAGGATAACATGCGTCTGGAACATAATTTAAAGTGCTGAGGGGAGGTATTTACCCATTTAGGAGAAGTACAACTTGGAAAGATAAATACAGGTCTTATTGTAAAAAGGCTTGAGAGCTAGGCTGAGTAGTGTTCGCCTAGTTCAAAGAGAGTGGGATTTTTGAGGAGATGGAATATGATCAAGATTTACATGAGGATATTTATGCGGGCATTGTTGAAAGGAAAGTAGAGAGAAGAGGAGCATGGAAAAATGCTTTGAAGGATGCTGCTTTCATCCAACACAACATCCTGGAGATGATCCCCATTTTATCCCTGAGATCTGAGACACCTGCACATGTGCACAGAGTCAGCGGAGGCCCAACGTAGTAAAAAGTCAGGAGAAAAAAAAAACCCATGAAACTGCCTTTATTTTTATCTTGCATAGTAGTGATAATTGCTACCTCATTCCCTTCTCCCTCAGCTGCTCTGCCGTGTTACACCATATTGCAGCCTAGATAATTAAAGACATTTCACAATACTGTGTTTCCACAGGGCAGTTTTGAAAAGAATTCTCAAGCAGCCACAGTGGCTTTTGTTCAGCCTCTTTTTAATGAGCTCTTGAAGGATTTAGTAATCTTTAAAAATCAACTTAGTCTTGTCATGAAGCTGTCCCTTAAAAAACATAGACAGTATCTCAGTTGGATACGCTGCAAGCAGTACAAAGAATTACCTGAAGAAATTGCAAATCTCAGGGCAATCAAGTTAGCATAACTGTGCATCCCAAATCTGACTGTATCTGAATTTAGCAGCTCTCCTTTTGAAAGTAAAATGTTTATGCTCAATTATTTCCATGTTCCTGCCCAGAAAACATTCACATAGGCCCATGACAATGTTCTGAATAATTTTATGACATGATTGAAATGTGCTTCTCTTGATAAGGCAGTACATTGACTTTGAAATTACACTGTGGGGAATATAACAAAAAAGAAAATAAAATTCCAACCTTTAATTGTAAATGTTCACAAATTTTATGTCATAGTAATCTCATAAGTGACCACTGTAACTACAACTAACTTTGCAAGTGAAGAAACTGGATTTCAGAGAGGATAAAAAAATACCCCAAATCATACAACTAGTAAGTTACATTATTGAGATACATTTTTCTTTTCAATGAAGATAATGTGTGTAAAGAGCTTCTTAAAATAGTGCTGACAAAAAAAAGTTTAAGAAATGATTGCTAATATCAAGGTAGTTAGTAAAATAGAGAAAATAAACAAATTTTCTTCTGCTGTTCCTTAGAAGAGGTTGACAAAAACTTAAAATATAAGAAGGATTTTTCTAGATAAAACTTAGTAAGAATGCTGGTCAAGGTGAACACACACACATGGAGAAGGTGAAGGAGGTTGAACCTGCAGAAATTGTAGCCAAATTAAAAGATGAGTGTTACAAATTCTGTACTAAGAAAGACAGATTGAAACATGGCCACAGCCTAAAATGAATTTGTATCTTCTTTTTTCAATAGAGAAGACCTTAATAGATATATTAGGAGGTGAAGGACTGGAGTGTATGTATTTTACAAAAATAATTCTGGAAAAGCAGAATGGTGGGTGAGCTGAAGAAAGGAAATGGTAAGAAAACTAGTAGAAAGTTACAACAAGTTGCCCATTAGGACAACTCATTAAAGACTAGCCTATGTGCCAACCACAATCATCAGCTCATTAACTATACCAACGAATTTAGTTTGTATTACAAACATATGAAAGAAACATTTATTAAAGTAATTTATCATCACTTTCCTATCAAAACTGTCCTGTTTGGACTGTCCAATCACATGGTCAGCCCACTTGTGAAGCAATTGTTTCCTGAGTGTCTTAGTTACTTTTCACTCCTTGCTGAGACAAAATACCTGGTGCCCAAAATTTGGAAAGGAAAGGTTTATCTATCTTTACAGGTTTTAGAGGTTTCAGTCCATATTCAGCTGGCTCCAAGGCAGGGTGGCATGGCACAGGGGCAACACTTCAAGGCAGCAGCAAGCAAAAGCAGCCAGAGCAAAAAGGGGGCTAGAGCAAACCTCTTTTTCTTCCTTATATTGTACACAGACCACCCTCTCCCTCGTGGGTGGGTGTAGCATTCACAAAATCTCTTTGCATTCCTTTGCACAGGATGAGGATATTTACAAAGTAAGAACCCTGTGTCTCCCTGCGGAGTCTCTCAGTTAAACTTCTCAAGTTGACACAATGTATCAATCATAACACTAAGTGAGGAGAGATGGTTGTAGTAATGTGAAATGGTGCCTTCATGTAGCATATACAGTGTTCAGTAGATGTGTCGGGAAGGCTCAAAAGACAGGAAGGAACCTTGAGTATAAATTCTGGTTCTACTTTGGGATTAATTAATTTATAAATCATCTTTCACCATAGAAGTAGAGCTTATTTTAGTCAGGATATTAGAAATCATCCAATCTGACAGATACATGTATAAAAATTTATGGTTGTGTGGGCACACAAACACCATAAACAATTTTTAAGGAGCCTCTTATAGCCCCTTGTCACCAGCAATCTTGTAGGCTATGCTTGGAATATTCTAGAATATAGACTTTTTTTTTCCTGAAAAACAATCCCTCTTATTTTATCTTATTTTCAGAGTTGAATCATTTATCTTGGACAACTTGTAGACGAAGCCCATAGAAAGAGTATTTTATACTATTAATGACAGAATCAGACCTGACACCTATTTTGCCTTTTTTTCTCAATATAATAAAAGCTATCGAAGAGATGAGCTTTTTGCATTGATTTTAATGATAGAGGCTGTTAACCACAGAAAAAGTGAATAGTGACTGTGATTCAGGGAGTTGGGTTTTATTTGTTTTGTTTGCGGTGTCTCCAGTGCAGAAAACATAGGTTCAGTAAATATTTATTTGATGAATTAATGAATAAAAATTTACACAGTGAATTAATATGTATGTATCCTATTTCTATACACAAGCTGATTTGATTCATTATACTGTTGGACTGTTGTTTTCTGTGGCCAAACTGCATACTTCAACCACATGGTGGAGCCATTTTACAGTTATTTGAAAAGAGGAGCTCAAGAGAAAACCAAATCACATAGTGTTTTGCATTTGATATAGTGATTTAAATCTGGAATAGGAAATGAAATTTTTAGCCAATTTACCCACCAGATCTACTCACTTAGAAAGCTACATACAAAGTAAATTGGCCACAACACTAGAATTCTCGAGAAAGCACTGAAACGTGGCTTGTGCACAGCTTTTGCTGATACTGGATTCCTGTGGACAGGGAGTGTCCTGATCCAAATGATATTCACTCAGCAGGCAGTAGATACCACACAACAACACCCTTTTGATCACTTGGCACTTTAGAGTGAATAGAGATGTATGCTATCAAGCTGATATATATGGAGTTGGAGATCTCATCTGATATTTTAAGTGCTGATGTGGCCCACAAGGGCTTTGAGAAAGAAACAATGAGAACTATTACATCCCCACATTTCTACATTTACTCCAGATTAAGGTCAATCAAGGTACTTGGGATTAAGGGTGGTGCTGGGTTAAGGGTAGTTTTGTGAGTGGGGTGACAAAGCTGTGGGGGAAGCAGTTATGAAGCATACTTGTATCAACTCCTAAAACAGGTGATTCTCAGTGTAGATTTGATCTTTGATAATGAGGGAAAGAAAAGTGATGAGAATTTCTGCACCTTGGTCAATATTATTTCAGGGCTAACATTCTACATTTGTTCCAGGATTTTTCTACATACTTACTCTATCATGAATATACATATATCCTCCCTCTACACACACACACAAACACACACAAATACACGCACACACAAACATTGATTTTTCAAAGCTTCTAACTATGGCATCAGCCTCATCCTCTACATAGGACTCTAGGCTTTTGTGGGCCACTTGTAAGCTATTATTAAAATACTAACTTTCTATATACATCTTTCAGTAATAACTTTAATCATCTTTGTTTTTTTCTCTCACAGTCTAATGACCGAAGAGTCTTTCTTTCCGAATCCTCCCAAGAGAGTTATACCTTAAACTTCAAACCACCCATAAAATATCCTTGTCTTGCTAGGGTAAAAATATAGACAGCCCTAGGACAAGTAATACTTCATTGTTGTCAAAGGCTCAGTTTTCAGTAGATTCAATGTAGCTGAATTGGAGGAGCCACATTGGAGCTACTTGAGAAAATCAACTTAAAGCACGGGTAATAGAAGGAAAAGGAGGGATATACATCCTGATGCCAAAATCAATCTGAAATAAAAGACTTGTAGATTAAATAAGACATAGAAATAGGACTTTACAAAATGATGACCCAGCCCAGAGGGTTGCTGGTGGCACTGCTGCCTGCATGCTGAGCAAGACTCATCATACTGTGACATCTCCAAGAAACTGGTTGTCTTAGTTACTTTTTACTCACTGCCAAGACAAAATACCTGATGCCCAAAATTAGGGAAGGAAGGGTTTATTTCTTACAGTTGCTTGGAAGTTTCAGCCCATACTTAGTTGGCTCCAAGTCAGCATGCCATGGCGGGGCTGCTGTTCATGGTGGCTGCAAGCCACAAGCACACTGGTAGAGAGAGAGAGAGAGAGAGAGAGAGAGAGAGAGAGAGAGAGGGCAGAAGCGCGAAAGCACAAGA
Organism: Dasyprocta punctata; assembly: GCA_004363535.1. Taxonomy (NCBI): domain Eukaryota; kingdom Metazoa; phylum Chordata; class Mammalia; order Rodentia; family Dasyproctidae; genus Dasyprocta; species Dasyprocta punctata. The sequence continues at coordinate 11,587 of RJWM01046838.1, forward strand.
GGAAGACCCACCTTCCCTTACACTGTATCTCAGCTCCATCCCTGGGCATGTGCAGCGCTCACATTGCCAATCCCAGCGCTAGGCAACAAACTGAACACAAGCACTAGACTCAGCCCCATCAAAAGTATGAGGACTTGGGGGGACATAGCATACCTAATATACCTATGGAGTATAAAAGTGTGGCTAACTCAAGCCAAATGAGATATATTTGGGATACAAGGCCTCTTGGCTCCTGTGCCTTCCTCTATGTGGAGGACATGGCAGCCTGACAGCAAATTTTGCCAGCCCTACTTCCTCCCCAGCAGGCCACAAGCCTTTTTCTTTCTTTCTTTCTTTCTTTCTTTCTTTCTTTCTTTCTTTCTTTCTTTCTTTCTTTCTTCCTTTCTTTCTTTCTTTCTTTCTTTCTTCATCTTCTTCTTCTCTTCTTCTCTCTCTGTTTCTCTCTGTGTTACTCTCTTTCTGTGTTTTTTTCTCTCTCTCCCTCCCTCCTCTCTCTCTTTCTTTCTTCATCTTCTTCTTCTCTTCTTCTCTCTCTGTTTTTCTCTGTGTTACTCTCTTTCTGTGTTTTTTCTCT
>RJWM01046839.1:0-12172 GCA_004363535.1 Dasyprocta punctata
TGTTATCATTTTAACAGTATTAAGGTCCAAGAATAAAGAGAAAAAAACTCACTAGAGTCAACTAATGAAAAATGAAAAAGATTTGAAGGGGTGGAAGAGCCCTGTGAGATAGAGCCTAATGTTTGTGTAGGTCATAGATATTTAACCAATTAGCTGCCAAGTGGATAGTTGAGATGCGTTATAAGAAGCAGCATACATATTCATCTCGCGTTTGTTCCTGTTTGTTCTATCACTTACACCCCCCATCCATATGTTCCACCAAGGTTTTCGTATTTTCCTCTGAATTCATCCAAAAAAGGCAATGGCGGCTGATGTGTGTGTGTGGCTCGTCTCTCCCAGCAGACAGCCGTGTGGCTGGATTCACTGCCAGGTAGATGCTTCACCCCCTGGCGTGTGGGGAATGAGTGGTATGACAACGGTGTAGCTCTCTGATTGTGAAATTGGTATAGAAATAAAATGGTTCATTCACCACAGGCAAGTAAGATGTAAATAGCTCAAAGCATCTTTGATTAACATTGGAAAGTGTGAATAGTAAGTTCTGTTACTTTTTAATTAACGATGGATTTATAACATTATGTAATAGACACACAATTATGTAATTGATGGAAATTATCAATCATAACCCTTCTACCATTCTTATTGATACAATGTGCCTGAGGCTTATAATAAGATTCGACAACCTTTAACAAAAATATTAGTGAAAAATATAGCAGGCAGACATGGCATATTTCTAGTGTGATATATTATAACATATTTTTCTTTAATGATTTTGAGATAATGAACTTTACAGGCTATAAAAACACTGAAATTCTGTAATTTTTATGACAAACTGTTACTAATAAAGACATTTTTCTAGTTATTTTCCATTATAAAAGTGGCAAAGTAGTGTGTTTTAAAAATAATGCTCATTTCTAAAATGTAAGGTAATTATGCTTTCACCTATAAATGATACATCTTACTATGTAATTCATTGTGTTTGTTTCTGTTATCAGAGAAATGGTAAATTATAGTGCAGCACACATCAAGATGTGCTGTTAAGAAAAACACATGTGAAAAGCATTAGGCAGCATTTTTGGAAATAACACACAGTATGGTTCAGTAGGACAGCTTTTGTTGTCTCACATTCTCATCTGTATGTTTCTAGTCTACCAGGGTGAAGAGCTTGGATTGGGGAAAATGAGCTGCTACCTACAACGTGTATTTGAAACCTAAGCAAGGAGAAAAAAATTATTCTTTGTTATGGTTTGTGTCTAGATGTCCCTCAAAGCCTCATGCAATCATAGAGTTCTTTCAGAGGTGGCTGAATCTAGAGTGTGATTGATTCTAGTGCAATGCTGGGATTAAGGGTGCTGGGAATAAAAGTGGGTGATTGCTGGAGCAGTCCACTGATTAGATTGGCACCTCCCTAATCCTGGTAGACTGACTGTTACAATATAAGGGACAGAAAGAAGCTTGTCTTATGTCTTGTCTCTGTTGTTGCTTTTTCTGTTTTCTGCTGCCATGAACTGTTACCCCTGTGCCAATCTGCCTTGGAGCCAGTGGATTATGAACTGAAACCTCCACAAACTGTAAGCTACATAAACCTTTCCCTCCTTTGCCATTTGATGTCAGGTATTCTGTCTCAGCAGCAAGAGGAAAGTGACTAAGACAGTCCACTTGAACACAGGTGTGTAGTGATCCTCTCTCAGCTACCAACAACCTAGCAATTTAATGACAGCAGAAGAGGGTCCATGAGCAAATTTGCACTGCTAATCCTCAAGTAAGCTGATTTAAGTCTATAAATGGAAAAATCTGGTCCAAGATGCATGAGGAACTTTCTTTTCAAATTGGGTTTTTCTCAACTCAGCTTATCTAATACAGTAAGACCACAGATTATACATTCCAAAGAGAGACAGCCATTCATTTCAAGGATTGGTGTTTAAAAACTTATTAGACAACTATTAACCTTTGAGGCATTTCTAGGTTCTTGAGGATTTAGAAGATTAAAAGAGGAACATCAAAAAGGGTTTTCAAAGAAAACTGGTGTCCTGCTGTGACCCTTGCCACTGTCCTTTCTGTGCCACTAGAAGACCAACCACGCAGGCTGCAGGGGCAGCACTTGGAGAGCTTGCTGAGTGTTTCAGGGTCACAGACGCGGTGTGGGACTCAGGGTCACAGACACGGTGTTGGACTCAGACCTGATATCTGCACTCCAACTTGGGAAGCAAGCTCGCTTGAGCTCCTGTGCGCCCTGCAGGGTGTGCAGCGAGGGTGCTGGTCACTGTCTGGGCAGCCTGGAGATGGAACCCTGCTCTGATTCTACTGAGGGAAGCTGGGTTGATGAGGGAGTGCGGAGGGTGAGTCTAAACAAATTTCTGGGTGAGATTTATTTGAAGCAATACCGAGAAATAAGGCAGAGAAAATTGGCTAGTGGGGACTGTGTTTTTATTTTTAAAAACATAATCTCTCTTATGATATTTATATTTTAATGAAAATGATTTTGGGGGAATAAAACACCGATTCAGATAAGAGAGGGATCATGGTTACAGGAGCCAAATGTCCACACGCACGGCAGCCCGAGTGCACTGTTTGGGAGCCTGATCTTTACTGACTGCTAGGGGACTCATCCTTGGAATGAAGCGAGGAGGTGGAGGCACTCAGGTCACGTGACATCAAACGGTCCTGCCAGCATCGTGGCCTTGGGCGTCCTATTGTTGCTTTGTCTCCATTGCAGTCAAGGCGAGGATGAGGGTTAGGGCTAGGACTGCAGTTACAAAGGACTCCTGGTTCCATCTATGGCGCCTCACTGTTCCCTCCTGTGAGTCTGCACACGTCCCCCTACGCGGACCTCTCTCCATCCAGACCGGCCTCTCCTTTACGTCCATCCCGCTACTTATCCAGCTAATGCTAGCATGTGTCCTAAGACTAGGCTTAAATGTCACTCCCTGAGGCACATCTTTCTGAAATATAGCGTAGGCTGTGAGCTCTAGCTACACGGACACACAATGCTCTGAGTAATTCTGAAATTTTTCCCTACAGCGCCGCGTGTATTTGTTTGCTTTCTTAGCTCCCTTGTGGGCGCACGCGGGCAGCAATGAGTCTCCCTTCTTTATGACACCGCTGCATCCTATGATCGCGGCATGCAAGTACTTAATGCGTTTACGAGCTGACTGATTGTATAGCTGACGTAACAGAAATCCTACCCTTCCTTACTCCTTTACGCAAGCCTCTAAATCCAGTGAGCTCTGTGGGACTTGCACTGGACCCAAGAGAGGCTGGGATCCCGATGCCCCTCACCACAGCGCTTCACGGCGCAAGGAACCACTTAGCAGAGCGTGGAGCAACCGAGGAAGCCAACGAGGTATAATAAGTTCCGAGGAACAGAGGAAATCGGTAAAGATCTGAAGTGTTGGCTAAAGATTTGGCTCAGAGCTGACTTAATGGAAGGAAGAAAGTCATTCTGTTTTGGGAAGAAAAAATACAGATTTCCCCATACTCTGTTTTCAATTCACTCAAAAAAAAAAAAACCAAAAAAAAAACCTTTTCTTTTTTGTTAACCTGATCGTGCTTCAGACTTAGGCTCAATTTAGAGAAGTTGATTCTTCTTAAATATGGTTTGGCAGCAGCGTTTTCCAGCTTACTCCCAGCAACAGAGTATCTGCTTTATATTATATATTTTTTTCCCAAATATGTTTTGAGAGTTTGAATGCCAGCTAGTGTTCCAACATATATATTAAGCTTTTGTTTTCCTCTGTATTTCTAACATTGCTACCTTTTGCAAGCTGTCCTTGAGGAATCATTAAATGTTCAATGCATATTTTGAGATTATGATAAATATTTATTGAGAACTTTTTATATAACAGAAACTTTTCTTGGGGCAGAGGGGTGTGCTTGCCATTTCCTCCCTAAATAGTGACAGAAATATGTATACAACTAGTTTTAAAATATGAAAGGAGGTGATTAAAACTACTGGAATATTGTAAGCGAGTGCCCTTACAGCCTGCGATGGTTGACTGATTTTGTCGACTTGGGTAAGAGAAGCTCAAATAAATTGGTTCAGCACTTCCACACCTTGGGGTACGGATCTGCTTCTGTTTCTCTGGAGGAATTACAGTCTCTGTCTTCCCCCTGGGTGGCATCTCCCGGCTTCCATCAGAGACCCGTCTGCCTTCTGACACGGACTTGCATGGATGCTGCAGTGAGCTCCACACTTTCAACTGAATCCTTCAGTCTCAATGTGCAGAACCCTCTGCACTTCCTCACCCATCTCTGTGGGCGGCCATTGAAAGTCAATCTTGTCATGTCTCATGTGCTGTGTATCTTGTATTTCATCTGTTTCTCTAGTCAACCCTGACTGATACACAGCCAGATGAAGGGATGCACGATTGTCTTGTGAGAACTGAACAGGCGTGGTAGGAATTTCCAATGGAGCCTGTGGTAAGAGTTGGACCTTAACAGAGTGGCACAGCTGCCGCTGTTCCAGAGGCCTCAAGCATGCCTGGGTAAGCGACTCCTTTGATACGGCAGGGATGCTGTGTACATCGATGAGGGAAGGAAGCAAGATAAAAAGGTGTGAGTTAAAGTTCACAGGATATGAAATGTTTTTCTTTAAACTTTATTGTGTTTGTGATATAGCACAATTCAAATCTAGATTTTGGAATATAGCTACTTTGCAGACTTGATTGAAAGCTGGGAAAGAAGCATTCCTGTTGGATGGCCATAGTATTAGAAAGACAAGCAGCTGGGCCTCTGGACACACACTCACGTTCACTCACCGAGCTCCTGTGAGGCGCCCGCTGAGGAGCGCAGTACCTAGGATGTGAGTACGACGAGAACGACAGCACCCAGGAGCCGATGTCTAAGTGCCGGGCCTGAGTCTGGGCTCCCTTCGCTCCTTGGCACCCCGCATGGAGGCCTAGCGAGGAAAGGAACTTGCAAGCCAAGGTGCAGAGCAAGGCCCCGGAATTCTGTGCACCCCATGTTTGCTGTCCGATGCAGAGCAAGGTGACTCACTGTGCTGCAGGCTGCAGTCCGTGGGTGAACAGGGCCGCACCGGGCCACTGAGCACGGCCACACACGTGGGAGAGAAACGGGACCCCCGAGCTGAGGTCCCTTCATGTGATTTTTTACTTTGGTTATGAATTTGAGAAATAAAATTATATAACATTTTCTAGATTTGAAGCTCACCTTGCACTAACATAGTGGTAAAGGGCACGGGCTCTGGAAAGAAAATTCTGGGCTGAGTTCTGGCTTTGGCAGTTACGAGCTGTGTGAGCTTCAGAAGGTTGTTCAGCTGCTCTGCTCCTCTTCCATCGTGGATACTGAGGAAGGCGTGTGATGCTGCCCAGCTCAGAGTCACACTAGGTGATGAGATGAATTAATGTCGACAACCCACGCATCCTAGTACCTTGATTGCATCATTGTCAGTACTGCACAAGTGGTGTAGCAGCCCAAGCCTCAATTGGAGTGGTCAGTTCTATTAAAATTATAAATGAGAAGAGAATGAAACTCTCTGTGTAGTGTTCACTGATTTCCAGCCTAAGTGCCTGTGTGTGTGTGTGAGTGAGTGTGTGTGTGTGGGTGTGTGGGTGTGTGAGTGTGAGAGTGTGTGAGTGTAAGGGTGTGTGTGAGTGAGTGTGTGTGGCTGTGTGAGTGTGTGGGTGTGAGTGTGTGTGAGTGTGTGGGTGTGAGAGTGTGAGTGTGTGTGTCAGTGTGAGTGTGTGCGTGTGTGAGTGTGTGTGTGTGGGTGAGTGAGTGGGTGTGAGGGTGTGTGTGTGTGTGTGTCAGTGTGTGGGTGTGTCAGTGTGTGTGTGTGTGTGTGGTGAATTTACATCTAGGAGAAGAATGCGGCTCCCGGGTGGGGCGTTTCCTGTCTGCTGCTGCACCCACATTTGCTCTTCCCAGAAGACTGAGGCCGAGCTCTGCTCGTCCGGGGGATCCACGGCAGACGTGGAGAACAGTGGCTGCCTCCGGAGCTCAGCAGTGAGGATCTGGCGCCTTTCTGCAGTTCTCTTTCGAAGCATGAGCTGAACAGAGCCCTGCCAAGCTGTACATAAAAGGGAAAGTCTAGTAGCTTCTATTTTATAAAATATGTAGCGGAGCTTGTCCCAGTGGCCCCTTGTTTGGAGAAATACTCACATCTGTGCAATAGTTTAACAGATTTTCAGCAGAAGTTTTGTCCCTGAAAGTTTATCTTTTGATTTTGCTTCAACCTATTCAGCATTTTATTCTGTTTTCAGAATGAGTATCTAATCTTATTTCAAGGTGAATGCTTGCATTATGTTTGCCTGTGATAATTTTAGAACATATTACCCAAATTAGTATAAATGCAGTAAAATCACTCAAGTCATCCAGCAATGTCAATAGATATTTTTGTTTTTTACATCTGGAGAGCGTTCCCAGCAGTTAGTGGTGAGAAGCCAGGGATACTTGCAAGAACCAAAAAGCCTATTAAAAAAAATATCTGACCCCAGATGCAAATAGTGCCCACGCTGAGAAATGCTCATCTACAAATCCTGAGTCCAAAGGAGAAAAATATTCCAACCAGGGCACAGGGTAAAGTTCAGCTGAAAGTGAATCCAGGACTCATTCAGTCACCAGAGGACTCTTGAGCCCAAAGTAAAGCACGTAATCACAGGACTCCACATTGCTGCGGTGTAATCGGCCCTGACCATCGGGGGAGCTGGGCTGATGTCACCGCACAGGCTTCCCTGACACGCAGGTGACCCAGTGGGGCGCTGGGTGGCGCTCTCCCGAGCAGCTCTAAACGCACACGGAGCCCTGCAGCTGGCGCAGACTGATGAAGACCTCACGAACGACCAGCAGCTCGGGCCGGCTCACCTCGTCGCTCTGCAGCTGCACCACACGGAATGCGGGTTCTCCCCACGGGGGCAGGGACGCTCAGGAAGCACATGCTGAGATTTTGGATAAACTGCCACAATGCAGTGGCGCTTGCGATCTGTTCTTCTAAACTTCCATTTAAAGGTTTTATTTATTTTTTAAAATAAGACAAATAAGAATACCGTAAAAGTTGTTCCCAGATGTATAGAAGTTAAAAGTAAATAACTTGCATAGATGGGAGTAGTCCTTTGGCACACTGTCTAAACAGTACTCAAATACTTTTTCTTTCATCTAATAGAAGCTCGGAGCTTCATCACTCAAAGTGTCCCCACTTACTAATGCCGTACCAGCTGGCCGTGCGCAGCCTGGTTCAGGCCTGCAGAGCCGTTGGCTCCCAAAGCAAAGCGTGAACTCCCCAAGGCCACTTGTCAGTGCTGCTCCCAAGTGCACACTTTAGTAAACCTCTACATCAAAACTTCCTCTGTTTGAGCATTTCCAAGTCTACTTGCAGAAACCCAAAGTAAGTCAGAATCAATTAAAATACTCCAACAAATGAAGGTAAGAAAATAATTGCCCTAAAAGGTAGGTCCAAAAAAAGTAATTTCCTAGATGAAATAAGAAAAAATTAGACTGTGTTTTATTATTAAAAACATAGTAAAATATCCAGGGATTTAGCTCAGTGGCCTAAGCGCCTGCTTGCCTGCCTGGCAAGTGTGAGGTTGTGAGTTCAATTCCCAGTACCAAAAAAAATTCCCCACAAAGCATAGTAAAACAGTATAGATTCAATATAAAAACTTAGGAAAGCCGGGAGAATGAAGTGGGCCTTGGTAGCAAGGACCAGTGCGGAATCACGTGAGGCTCGGAAACTGCAGGGACCTGGGAGTCCGGGAAGTTGTTCAGCATCCAAGTAGATGCAGTCGCTGAGGTGGGGCAAATAGGGGCACATTCATCTTTTAAAAGATTTATCCAGCTGTAGTGTGATAACTATGGGTACAATGTGATCTAAACTTTTTACATTTTGTAGAATGAAATTTCAATTATATGTAAAACTAGCTAGAGCAACATGATCAAACGCGTCCTTCACCAGCTCCGGAGGTGCACACTGCACAGCCCGTCCTGTTTCGGCCTTCCTCCCCCCCAGTACTGCTGATTATCTTTAGGTGATTCTAGATATCATTTCATCGATAATGTTTCAATATTCATTTCTAAAACAAAAGGACGCTATTTGAAATAAATTTAACCGAAATATTATAATGGTCCCTAACATTTTATAATAACTAAAGCCTGATAGTAATTTAATTTTAAAAATATGTACCTACAATAGTAGAAGACTGTATATGCAACGTATCAATCAAGGTGGTAGCATTGTACTTTCTATTTTACTTTCTTTTATATTAAATGCCGATGGTTAGGAAAGCAATGTGGAATAATAGTGGAGTTTATCATTTCAAATTCAAATGATACTTTGTGTGTAAGTAGATTAATAATATGAGGGAAACCAGTCTTATGTCATGAATTTTAAGAAAAATAAGCAAAAGCGTAAGAAAGAATGGAGCGGCCTTCTCACGGTGGCTAGTGGTAAGTCACAGAAGGGAGGGACCTGCTGGTTCTCAGCGACGTGGTGATGCCTGTCCCTCACGTTGACACGGATGAGGGAGATGACCAAGGGCAGCTGAGCTTCCCCGAGGAGCACGTAGGCCGCCCAGGACACAGCCGCGGTGCGGAGAGGGGCAGGTTCTCGGGGTGCACCTGAGAGGGAGACGTCCCCTGGGGCACGTTCTGTGGGCGCCCCTGAGCGGGCACGTCCTCGGGGCGCACCTGAGAGGTCGGCTCTGTGCATCCGCGCCCCCCGGGAGGGAGCAGATCCCGGGGCTGTGGAGGAATCCAGGGCCACCCTGTGAGCCGGCTCCAGGCAGGAGCATCTGACAGGCGGGGCCCAGCCCGCCCGCTGCCTCGCTGCCCACCCGATGGCCGCGTTTCTTGCAGGGAAGCAGGAGCGGTTTGCAGGAACTGCTGTTTCAGGCTGATGAGAAAGACGCAGACAAGCAACAGTGGTAGGGAGACCCGGTGGCGCGGGAAAGGCCGGAGCACCCGCCACACACAGCTTGGAAGTCTGCGTTGGTCCAGGCGATGAAAGAAAAAGGCTGCAGCGCGCTAGGAAGACGGGGAAGCGAAGAGCGAAGCCGAAGACACGCGCACGGCAAGGGGGGAGACGGTGTTCAAATGGATGGGGGAGCAAGAGACAGAGGGGGAAGGTGGGAGGAAAGTGAATGGAAAAGAGAAAGAATTGAGGAAAAAGTTACAAATAGAGCTTTTGCAAATGGAAAGGCTACCAAGAGGTGGAAGGAGAAAGCAGCCAGCGGTGAAAGGAAAGTGACGAAAAATCAGCTCCCCTTGATAAACACTCATTATAAACTGCAAACACAGTCTACCAGATGGGCATCATTACGTGCTGCAAACACAGTCTCATAAAATAAGTATCATTATTATGCAAACACGTAATAAAACAACCTCACAGAGCACGGTTAAAGCTAGTCCCTGTGTTAAAATACTGTTTTCACCTCAACTCATAGCGAGGCTTTGGGTAGGTGCACTGGCTTTTCCAAATTTCTGCATCCGAATCTGTGGACCGGGATAATAATAGTAACTAAGTCATGGTACTCTTGTAAGGATTAAATAAAATAAAGCTATAAAGTTCTTGGTACAATTCTTGGCCAATATTTGTTAAAAATAAAGAGTCAATCCGAATAAACACAAAAGAGCTTAGTACATAAATATATGAGGGGATTAAAATACTTGTGAAATGTGGACGTTCACATAATTAATGTATATTGCAGTGTTGGTTTTCAGTGATGGTAAAGGAAATGAGTTTAAAACTCAGTTATTCCTGCTGCATTATGAATGTTTAAAAATTAATCGTATGACTTAAATTGATGGCTTCATTTCACAAGGGTAACATAAAAGAATTTCTCTATATTCCTGCTAGAATTATAAACAGGTGCTGCCTTTGTAACTCTATTTGAATGTATAATAATAAGCTGAAACAGTTAGACCAAGCACCTCCTCAGTTAGCATACATTTTAAAGGAGAAAGTAGGAGGAGTCTATGTGGGTAAAGCTGCTCATTCCAGTACAGATGTCACGGGCTACTTGGAGAACGCCGGAGGCCGGTCCGCAGCGCTGAGGACAGACTGAGTCAGCGTGGGCCCGGTCTCCGCTGCACCTGGGGAAGTCTGCGTTTACAGTGAGAGACCGCGCAGGGGTCAGCTACGCCTCCAGCGCTGCCTCAGGCCCTGGCCTGCTCTGCTCAGCCTCTTCTGCATCGCTGTGCCCTAAGGCCGGCCCAGCTCGGAGCCCGAGCCGCTACGCTGGAGGCGTTTCAGGTCCAGTGCGGCCTCCTCCAGCAGGCTTCTGTTTTGAGCGGCTCATTCTAGAGAGTGCTGACTCTGATGCCCTTCTTCCCAGGTTCAGGGGAAGAGAGGGTAGAACAGGTCCCTAGGAATTGGGCATCGTGATTGTCCAGCCCTTTGTATTTTGTCTCATGTTTTGTAACTTTGTTGCTTACTGGAAAGAGGAATTAAAAAAGCATTCAATTTCTGTGGGAATTCTCTGGATTTTTAGTCACTTCCCTGGTTCTTTTCTATTCCAAAGTTTGGTCTTTGGAAAACCAGGTTTGGCTCCACTGGAAGAACTATGAAAAATGAGAACCCCAACTTGCAAACAAGTCCATCTGAATCAGAATCTGCACTTTGGCAAGAACCTCGGGTAGATTTGCAAATGTGAAATGGAGTAACTGGGGTCTAAAGCGCATGACGGCATGCAGGCCCATCAGCCTGATGGAGGAAGGTCGCCAAAGCCTGATGAGAAGCCCTCGCGTCTCCACAGCTGGGCTGTTCCTGCAGCAAACATGTATCATCTCTGAAATATTGTATCAGGATAACCCATACATAATTAATTCTCAAGAACTTTGTACTAATAAAAAGTCTGAGCTCTAGAATAAGTCTGTCATAACCTGGAACCCACACACGGTCGTACACAATTCATTTCTCTAAGATGTTCAGGATCACGTATAATATGGAAATGTCAAGATAGTCACAGAGCTACTGGAATGAACAAAAGAAGAGATGCTAAATTACAGCACCAACGAAAATGGCTGGGACATAATTCTACCCTTTGCTGTGTTTGGCAGAAGTAGCAGCCATAAAATCAAGTTGGTTGGAGGCTGTTTGTATCTCACAGATTAAAAAGACCAGGAAGCCAAAAGCAACAGAATTTGAATTTTAGGCAATAAAATCAGATAAGGTCTATTCATGTCAATGCTCTGTTAAAAGAAACACTTGTCTCATATCCCAAAATCCTACCCACACAATAAGCCCTGCTGCCGCTGTAGACAGGCAGATAAGGGAATAGAATGAGTGTGATTGAATCAGTTTCAAAATCATTTCAATAAGATCAGATTTTGTTATTGCATGATCAAAGCCTGGCATCTCTCATAATTAGCACAATCATCCCAGGTCTGATAGAACAGTGTCATAAAATCACAGCTGGACTCTTGCTGGAAGGATGAGGAGAAAGCAAGGAATTAAATTGCTTAAAAGTTGTGCCTGCCTCATGAAAAGGTTTAAAGATTAGTGTTAGTTGAATCTGGAGGCAAATAATTCTAAATCTTCTTGTATATTAGACCGTGTTCCTGTATTGAAGGTTCTTAATTACTGCTGTCATATAATTTATTTACACAGAGATGATTGAAGATTGATTTGTTTTTCTTTTTTTTCTTTCTTTTCTTTTGGTAATGGAGATCAAACTCATGACCTTGTGCTTGCCAGGCAGGTGCTGTGTCGCTGAGCTATATCCCCAGCCCTTTAGTTATTTATTTATTTATTTGTACCTCACACTAAAGTATACACATTTCCCCAAGGGAAAATAAAATAATAGTGAGTTGTGTGGCCCTTTCCCTATCATCTTGTGACACTCAATGAAACTATTTTTCTCTGTCTGTCTGCATTTACAGCCATGAGTGCAATAGCTGGGAGAGAATAAAAAAATCATTTTGCTAGAAAAATTGAGAAGAAGAGGAACAAAGACACATAGAAAGTGGTTTTTTTTTTTTTTTTTTTCTTTTTTGGGAATTTGCTGAAAACCCTAGAAGAAATGAGCAATAGAGCAAAAGCGTTATTGATTAGGGCCCAGTGTGAGTGGCATTGCATATGCAGCGTAGTTTTGGAGATCTATTCATTATGAACAGCAACAAGAAAGCTTTAAAAATGTAATATAGGAAACAACATCCTCAGTAAGATGCAGTGTGACATCAGTGTCTAAGATGAATGAGAAAGGCAATTAAAATAGTAACAGTT
>RJWM01046840.1:0-12159 GCA_004363535.1 Dasyprocta punctata
CTAAGCTTAGAAAGATTAGTCAAAGAGTATTATAGTCTCTGTGTATGTGCAATACAGGGGCAGAAAAAATAAAAACAAGGTATTGGTGAACCAGAGATATTGCTGAAAAGATAGAAAGACTAACATGCCATGCTAAGACATTTGAAGTTTATTCTACAAACAGTGGAGTAACATAGGAAAGTGTGATGGTCAAAGTTTATACCTTATTAAAGTAACCGTGGAAGCCACACAGCTGATGGAATTAGGGAAGTCTGGTACTGGAGAGAAGGATAACGTTTTAAAGATCACCGTAGTTCTCTAGGCAAGATACCATAAGATATATACTCAGAATGGAAACAGAAGGTAGATCTGACGGGTTCTGAAAGTGTGATGGTCAAAGTTTACACCTTATTAAAGTAACCGTGGAAGCCACACAGCTGATGGAATTAGGGAAGTCTGGTACTGGAGAGAAGGATAACGTTTTAAAGATCATCGTAGTTCTCTAGGCAAGATACCATAAGATATATACTCAGAATGGAAACAGAAGGTAGATCTGACGGGTTCTTAGAAAATAGGAATCTAAAAAACTTCTCGAGTCATAAGAAGCATGGGAACATGAAAGTGGAGTTTCGATTTGCTCCCAAGTTTCTGTCCTGATTAAGTGAATAGATATTGATGGCTAAGGCAAAGATAAAGAGACAGGGAAATGTAGGAGAAAAAGCAGGTGAGATACTTTTGTTATTTTTATTCTGATAATAGTGCACAGCAAAAAGTAATAAATTTGGCTTGAATCTTCAATCAGGCAGAATCTATATGGCAGCAAGAAACAACTCTAAAATCTCACAAGTTTAAAATAACAAAGACTAATTTCTTACCTGTGTTACATATGTACATTTTTGGTTGGTGGAAGAATAGCTCTAGATCATGTTCACTTAAGGATATAAACTTCTGGGGTCTTTCTGGAATATTGCCAGTTAACATGGAAAAAGGAATAAAAGTTTATGTCCATTTTTAAAGGTTTCTGCCTAAATCGACACACATCACCTCCAATATATTCCACAGGCCAAAGCAAGTCTTATGACAGATCCAGTTTCAAAGAAGCAGGAAAATGCATGTCTACATATTCCCCCAAACAGGAAAAACAGAAATAAGCAACATATAAGGTACTATAATCTTACCTGTTGGCCATGGAGTGAATATTCAAGTTTCTTTCCTTCCTACATGCTGTCATTCCAAGGAAAGGAATCCAGAGGAGACCTAAATGATTTCAGAAGTCTTAGTAACATATACACAAGAAAGATATTCTGGGAACAGCAAAAGGCAAAAGTTCTGGACTTCAGTAGAGTGTTTTGGGCTAAAGATTTAAATGTGAAGAATATCAGCAAAGAAGTGATCATTAAAATAATCTACTTGATTGTTTTTCCCAGGGAGATTTTTTAGCTTGAGAACAGGACCAAAGACAGAGCTCTGGCAATTCACCATTTGATTGTAAGGAAGTATACCAATTCTTTTTTTCACTGAAAAGGAAAGATGATACTTCACAGATCTAGAGAGAACATTCCTAAAATTGATTTGGAACCAGAAGAGACCTAGAATAGCAAAAGCAATTCTGGGTAACAAAGACAAGTCAGGGGGCATCCCAATTCCAGACCTGAAATTATACTACAAAGCAAATATGATAAAATCAGCATGGTATTGGAAAAAACAGGCCTGAGGATCAGTGGAACAGAATAAAAGATGCAGACGCAACCCCGAACACACTCAATCACCTTATCTTCAACAAAGAAGCCAAACATCTTCATTGGAAGAAAGACAGTCTTTTTAACAAATGGTGCAGGAAACACTGGCTTTCCACATGGTGAGGACTAAAACTAGACCAGTGTCTATCACCATGCACTGAACAAATCAAAGATCTAAGTACTAAAAGAGAAACACTAAATTTACTGGAAGAAAAAATAGGTAGAAATTTCAAAGACATAAGTATAGGCAGAGACTTCATGAACAAAACCCAGACTACAAGGGAAGTATTAAAAAGAATCAACAAATGGGACTTCACCTTGTTAAAAAGCTTTTGCACAATAAAAAAAAATCACCAACTGAGTGAAAAGACAACCCACAGAGTGGGAAAAGATTATAGTTAGTTGTTCCACAGACATATAAAAAACATATTAAGAACATCTAGAACATCTAGAACATATAAAAAATTGAAAAAAAATCAGACCCATAGAATTCAAAGACCCAATCCAAAAATGGGCATCTGAAATGAGTACACACTTCTCAGATGAAGAAATACAAATGGCAAATAAATACATGAAAAAATATTCAACATCATTGATCATTCAAGAGATGCAAATTTCATCTCACTCCAGAAAGGATGGCTGTCATCAAGAAATCAACCAATAACAAATGCTGGCAGGACTGTGTGTGAAAAAAGAACATTTCTCCACTGTTGATACAAGTGTAGACTGGTGCAACCAGTGTAGAAATCAGTGTAGAGAGTACTTAAAAAATCAGGATTAGCGTTCCCATTTGACCCAGGTATTCCCCTTCTGGGTATTTTCACAGAATTAAAAACATCATACCACAGTGATATATGTGCACCCATGTCTATAGCAGCACAATTTGTAATAAATCTTGGAAACAACCCAAATGCCCATCAATGAAGGAGTGGATAAAAAAGATGTGATTTTTTAATGTAATAGAATACTATTCAGTCATAAATAAGGATAAACTGGAGACTTTTATAGGTAAATGGGTGCAACTCGAGAACAAACTCATAAGTGAAATAATTCAGACCTATATGTGTAAACATATTGTCTCACTAGTATAAGAAACTGCACAAGTAAATAAGATCCAAAACATACTATAGATATTGTGAATTGGGAAAAAACTGTTCAAAAGAAAAGAAAAACTGTGATGGGGGAAAGGGAAAAGGAAGGAAGGGAAAAAGAAAAACGTATTTATACACAAGATATTTAAGATAGTTATGCAGCTAGTTTCTCTTAGTTCATTGAGAAGAAAGGTTTGTGCTAATAGTGTCTGGGCAAGAAGTCATACTTATATCTTGTAGTCTGAATAACTACTACAAAGACAACAATATGCAATATATTAATTATCGTAACTCTCCTACTAACCTGCTATGGTAACTCTCCTACTAACCTGTTCTGAAACTCTGTTTTATTATCATTTTCTTCTCTTTGAAATAAAAAAATGAAAAGAAAAGATGATAGCAGTAGAAAGTAAATCAACAAAGCACGTATTGTGGGAAACATTGGGGTAAAATAATTCCAACAAAAAAGAGGTCCAAACATTAAGTGCTACCAAGATCCCAAATAAGATAAATCTTACTGGACTTGGCAATTATGGGTTTATAAGTGACTCTAGAAAAACATCATTTGAGTGTGTATGTACAGAAGACTTTTTTTGCAACAAGTTGAATTGTACATTAAGATGAAAACAGAAACAACGAGTTGAGGTTACCCTTCTTAGAAGAGGAAAGAGAGAAGCAGGGGGAATACTGGATCAGTAGAGAGACTTTTAAGGGTGCAAGACACAAAAATATGCTTTTAAAATGAAGAGAAGAGGGGGTTCTGGAGATAAGGGCTGGAAGTTGGCTCATGGTCTCCAAAGAGAAATGAAGAAATATTAGTATCCCTGGAGAAGATCCTCATGAGGTTGAAGAATATGAATCAGTAGCAATAATAATCCACGTCTAGAAACTCCTGAGAAGTCCATTTAATCAAGCTTGACCAAATCTGGGAGAGGAGAGATCTGAAAGAACATCAGTCATCCTAAAATTGTGAAGAAAAGAACATTACTAGAAGGAAACAGGGGGAACAAATTAATAAAAATATAGCAAAATTTATACTTGATCAAATTAATGATAACCTAGGAAATAGAAATATGGACTACTAGAACTAGAAGACCCTAATCTTCCATTTATATGCAACTTCTATTTTGTGTACCTGTTTGTGCAGATCTTTGAAGTTGATTTATACTGAGACTGTGTTGAAATGCTATACATCTTTTTATTTGCTTTGAAGTGGTCCATATATTTTATCATTTTCTAATTTAGGATGGGATCTTTTAGTTAAATTGTGAAAGGGAATATTAATTTTAAGAAGTACCAGAAGACAAGAGTCAGTGTAATTTTCGAGGACATCACTATTTTAGAATGAATATATTTCATAAGCAATGTTGATTTAGTACAAGGATATGAAGTCTTGTAAAATAAACACAAAGAGGTACAGAATCATAATATAATCCACAGTACAACGTATCTTAGTTTAAATGTATTTTATAGTGAATTTCACTTATGTATTTAAAATACTTTATATATCATATCACATACTTTTCATAACACATAAGTGAGTTAGAGTAACCAATAATCCGTCAGGACTGAAATACATAAAATGTCTTGTGCCAGTTAGTCTTAACTGTCAACTTGACTGGAGTAAGAGACTCCTGGAAAGATGACTGGATCATGGGGGCAATGTACTCATTTGTGGATTAATCCAATGGTGTTCACAAATGAATGTTCTCTTAGGAGGTGGGTTATGGTTAGAGGTGGGGAACAAGGGTCATGCCTTTGGAAGGTGTGTCTCCCTTGGGATTCTTCCCTCATGTTCTACTTGCCAGCTAACATGAATTTGCTCCACTTTATCCTTCCCTCAGGGTCTTGAAGCCAGCTTACCATGGACTAAAATCTCTGAAACCATGAGCCAGATCAACCACTTCCTCCTTTTAGTTATGTATGTATGGTGCTTTGCCACAGGAATAAGAAAGATAACTAATCTATCTCATTTATACAACAAGTATTTTTTGGACAACTATGTGTCCAACGAGTTTGGGTTTCATACATGAACAAGTATTTTTTGGACAACTACTGTGCGTCCAAGGAGCTTGGGCTTCATACATGAACAAACAGACATGACTGTAATACTTTCATGAAGCTATATTCTAATAGACTTCCAAGCCACCAACTTTATATTTTACTAAAAGAAAGTATTGAAAATTCACCTCATACATTGTACATATGAACCTAATGTGTTTTTTTTTTTAATCTTGCAATTTTGGTGGGCTATAAAATGAGAAAAAAATGTATCCTGGAAAAAAAAACTTCTAGGTGACACCTGAGGAGGAAGCAGGGAAGGAATCAAAGCCTTATACTTGTGGAGGCAGATTCCCAGTAGGCAGTATAGGCTGGGCTTTGTCCTTGAACTCACTATATAACACAGGCTAACTTCTAAATTGTGATCCTACTGCCTCAGCCTTCCTACTGCTTGGATTACAGATATGCACCACCACAACTAACTATGGCCATATTTGTAAGAAATGGTTATGAGCACATACATTACCCAGAAAACAGTAATTAACAAATTTTAAAAATGAGGGCTTGAACTAGGTTGCATTTTGAATGTGACATGGTATTTCTCAACACTTTCTGATTGACCATATGACCTCAGCTGGGGTATGACTTATTCCCCACTTAGGAACTAAGGTGAAAAATAGAAGTGTGAAAGAATGCAGGGAATATAATGACGCACAGCTGCTATTGCCACCATGTGCTGCTTGATAATGCCAGTTTTCTTGTAACAAGAGCAAAATTCATAATGTCACTGGGCTTGGTCTGAGGAGGTTCCCAAGGCCGAAATAAGGGAATTTAACCCACCCTTCTGTAGAATAAGTGTCCGTATTTGTTGACTCCCTTGGCAGAAAAAAAGAATTTTTAGGCTGTATCAGTAAGACATATGGGAACGGTTTATTAGTCAGAGATTTTGGACACACTCAGAAAAATTAGATACATTGTTTCCTGAAACAGGGAACATTTATGCTTCTCTTGAAGGAGTGGAAAGCCCAAGAAAAGGTGACCAACTCCCCAGAAGGTGTTAATTCATTCTACAGGTATGGATGGTTTTTTTCTAATGTAAATATTTTTTGGATTCTCTCAACATGATCCTTTATCTTAGGATCAGGTTCCTACTGTTTTCTTTTTCAATTAAGCAGATTTATGGATTTTTAGTACTCTTGAGGAATTTTGGGTGTGATGGATGTGGTAGGGAAGGGGTTTACTAAATTCAGCCAAAGGAATGCTGGTATGGGCTGCTTTGGGTAACCAGCTGAGGTCCAAAAGTTGCAGTCTTCTTAAGAGTCCAGTTTTTAGTTATGACTTTCTTGTCTCTTTTCTACCTTTTATTTATTCTATCCTTCCTCAATAAAATCCCCTCTTTTTCATAATTTTTTTGAATATTACTTGAAGACTATCATGCCTGCCTAATTAACTAGATTTCTTATTTAAAAATCACACATAGAAAATGTGCTTCTTCCCAAGCAAATTTTTCAGTTGTGTCTGAGTGCCAACAAAGTCAAATTCATTAGTGCTTTTGGTATTCTGTTTCAATTATATACTGTAATTATGTTTTCACAGAAAATTGGTGAAAAATTAAATATAAAACCCTAAAAAGAAGGGAAAAGGAAAAGAATTGTAACGTGCTATGAACAGTGAATTTTCTGCAAATATGTACAAATAAAGGTAAAGAAAAAAAACCTAGACATACTATATATCTTTTGGGGGGTGATAGAAACATTCTAAAATTGGATTTTGATGATAGCAGCACAATTCTACAAGATTATTAAATGTCATTAAATTACACAAGCTTCACGAATTTTATTGTATGCAAAGTATAGCTGAATTCAAAACCTTCAGAGAGACATTGAGGGTTTGGTTCTTAGCTATACTCAGCCTGAACTTGCAGAACTAAATACCATTATCAGAAACAAACCTACTTTAAGTGTTTGTTATCCGCACACTTTTTTTAAAAATGCATCTTTAGTAAAGAACATGATTGTATGTCTGTTACATTTGTCTTAAAGTACACATAGCATTACTCTGGTCTTTGGGAAGCAGTAGGTAGTTTTGCTGCAGTGCAGTTTCCAAATGTTCCACGTGGCTGCTGTGATTCATGATGATCAGAACAAGTCCTACAGAAATGATTGTATTAGATCTGCTGTAAAGACCTCAGTCACCAAGCTACGCAGTGCATTAGTTACTGTCAGGTCTTTGTTAGTAAATCTCTGATATTACTGATTTGCCAAAGACAGGACTTGACATGAAGGTATTTACAGAAGAAAATTTGTACCCTTCTAACTTGAGGTTGAACTACAGAGCTAGAAAGTGAGCTCAAGTGACTAAGAATTTCAGTTTGGATTGTTGGTAGATTAACACATGAATATGTTTGAAACTCACTAGTAAACCAAAATATTCTAATTTTTCTTACAAATGGATTGGAGTTTGTAACTGTGGTCAACACTTTATGCCAATAAAATTGTGATGTAGTTGATTAAATAGAAGTCTTTTTTTAGTTCAAGGATCAACTTCTTAATTAAAAGTGGCATTTCCAAGCTTCACACACTGGAGAATGTTCCCAGATTTAAGATGAAGATAACAGTTGTGCAAAAAACTGACTTAGAACTGAGCAGAATTGGCATGTGTTGTTTTAAACCAAGAAGGTGCTCACAGATGGCTCAGAGAGAGATTTAGCAAGTCTGTGCTAATCACACTCATACATGGGAATATCTCCATGAAAAACAGCTATACTTAATCTTGTGCTTCTCATGAAGTTTTACTTTGATAATAACTACAATAAAATATAGTATGTATTGGCCTGAAATACTTCATGCTTCATGTTATGATTATAACTGTATATCTGTTATTAAAGTCACAGAGAGAGAGAGTGAGACAGAGAGACAGAGAGACAGAGAGAGCGCACCTGGGGAGGAGGGAGTTCATGAGAGATATTTCCAATTCAGGTATACTGAATTCATAAAATACTTTCTGAAGTTCAGATTTGGACAAATAAACTATTCTTGATGACTTAATTTCTAGACATTTTTAACCCTCTGCATTATTCTCAAACAAGTTAATTTATTACACCTAATAAATTAAATAAAATAAAAATACAGCCTATATAAACGCACCCATTTGAACTAAACGGAGTTTTATCTCTCCCATAATAAAGCTTTATTTTACCATGTTTTACCTCATCAGACATTCCATATTAATGTCTATTAACTATACAAATTTACTATTTTATATTGTTAAATATCATTGACTAAAATATAATAAACATCAGGATTTATCTATTTTACATTTTTGCTCTCAAAATATAATATCAAACCTCAATGAAAGATGATTTAGAGCAGAAAGCTAGATTTATTTAATGAATACTTATTTACCAGCCATTATAAGCAAGGCATTGAATAAGCTTGGAATGTACATATTTTCCAGCTCTTACCACGCTTGTATTGTAGTGAGGACCCAGAAAATAAGTATATAAAGGACGTAATTACAGACCTGTAAGAGTTCTGTAGAAGGAATTAGAAGAGTGATTTGATATAAGTAATTGGATGAGGTCTCTACTATACAAGTTTGTCAGGGAAGACTTCCAGATGTATCTAAATTGAAACCTGAAGGAAAATGACTGATGACCATTTTTCAAATTACATATATATTGTTGCTATTGTAGAAAAATCATAGCAGAAAATATTTGCCTGATCTAGTTGGCTCCTGTTATTAGTAGACGAACAGACAGCTCATCTGTGAGTTGTTGCAGAAAAAGAAGGCCATAATGAATAATATATTTCTATATTTGTTTCTGACTTTTATTAAATTATAAAATGACTTGAATTATGAAATGAAGTTTATTCTCTTTAGATGTATAAATGACTCTCAATTTAACGGGAGATCAAAAATTTAACTAAAAGTTAAGTTTAAAAGGTGGGACATCGGGCTAGGGATGCAGCTCAGTGGCACAGTGCTTTCCTGACAAATACAAGGCCCTGAGTTCAATTTCCAGTACCAAATAAATAAATAAATACACACATACATACATACATACGTACATAAAAGATAGGACATGATAATACATCAGCAGTGACAAATGCATGATTACTTAAGAACCAAAAATGTAGTAGTACTATATTGAATAGAACTATTTATTGTTACTATTGAATGAACTATAAATGGGGATTTATAGAGAACTACAAAGAATTGAACTGTCTGTTAAGATCAAAGAAAACAAGACTGCACATTTGTAATGCCATAAGGCATTCATGAAGTTCTCAGTGACTATTGATAAATTGACGAAAGGAACACAGGTCAGTATGATTGTCACAAAACATCTCTAAATTTTATCCAATATTGATAGCTACATCAATGAAATACTCCAAATGCAGTGACTGTATATTAGAAACGACTGGTCGTCTATCTCATGTTCTACTATCCCATAGCTATTACTTACCCCTCCCCTCATCCTTTCTAAAAGAAACCCTATTTTGTGCAGATATTAAGGAATCAGGTATTTTTGGAAAAGTTGGTTCAATCACAAAGAGAAAATCATTATTGGGCTAAGCCAATAATGATAAACTCATTCTGTAACTGCTTTGAGCAATCAAGCGATCAAATTCTAACCAATGATACTTGAAAAGGAAACAGTATTAAGATGTCAGTGTGCTTCCAGGAAAAGTCTTCCTTCCTGCCTAGAAAGAAAGCACAGATGGAAGCACTCCACTTGTGCATGTTCTACCTTTCAATCTTGTATCTACTTTTGATGTCAAGATTTGAGACTCAATTTACATGAGCCAAGATCATACAACAAGCAAATTGGATGGATATAAAGTTTTGGAAGTATTTTTATGTGCTGAGCCTATGGAACTGCCATTTGTGGAAATATTCAATGCCTGGACTTCTTGTTATGTAAGTGTATGAATTTCCTTATCCTTAGTCTTTTTAATGCAGTTGATTTGGTGTTCAATATAGATAGGTCAAATAACACTTCCCAGAAAAAGGATGAGTTTTCACAATGCTCCTTGTGTACACAAATACAAGTTCTTATTACCATCTCATTGATACTTATAATCTTCACAGAGACAATGTTAACTAATAGTTCTTTCCTTAAAAAAAATTAAATTGAAACTTACCAAGCAAAGTATTAGTACACAGTAGTTCCTGAAACTTTTGATCTTAGAATTGCTTTAGATGCTTATTGAGGATAACTGTTTCAAAGTAAAACGTTAAAACAGAAATTACTGAGGATCCCCAAATCCCAGAGTTTATGTTGATTCTATTTATATTTACTGTTTTAAAATTAAAACTGAGGAAATTTTAAATATATATATTAACTCATCGGGGGATGGGAAGAATGGGAAGGTGAGGAGAGAGGGAAGTAAAAAAATTAAGATTTGATATGTATATGTACCAATTTCTCAGGATGAATGCAATATTATTTATCACCAACATATACTAAAAAAATAGGAAACTAAAAAATCATTCATTGATGCATAATGCACATCTACAATCCCAGCTACCTGGTAGATTGAGGCAGGAGGCCCACAAGTGCAGCCCCAGCCTGAGCAACTGGGCAAGACTCTTTCTCAAAAAACTAAAAAGGCCTCCTGGTCCCAGGGAGCAAGGCAGAGTGTACCCCGGAGTGTGACATTGCGCTGTTGTGCATTTACCGTACTCGTTTATTTGTTTCTTTTGCTTGTTGTCTTTGTTATATATGTTTTTTTTTTTACTCTTCGCTTAAATAAAAAAAAAAAAAAACCTAAAAAGGGTCCAGACGTAGCTCAGTAGTAGAATTCCACTGGGTTCGGTCCTCATTATTGAAAATAATTATTCATTACATATTACCATAAAATATATTTATATAAAAGTAACTATTTTTCAGAACTAATTTCCTTTGCAAATCTCTTTAATCCCTAGTTTAATAGAAGATGACTGGGCTCTCATGTCTTCTCTATATTCAATATGCTGCAATATGTTGTCTTGATTGAAGGACATGGAGAAAATATGGTCTCAAATAGATATTTTTAATTGCTTTTTGGAGATTCTTTAGGACTCCTACACAGTTCCCAAACTGTGATAAGATCTAAAATAACATGGTTAGATTACACTAAGATTCGAAAAGTCATGATAATTTGTTTTTCCTCATTAAGTCACAATCAAACACTGGCAGGTTATAAGAGTTAAATCTAGTCCCATCTCCTCAGACATTTTCACTTTCTATAATCATAATAAAAGTAGTTGGTCCATTCTATTAACAAACAAAATTTTTAAAAATGACTGAAAACAAATCTATGTCCATACATAGTTTTCAACTATTTGAGAGTAAGTTATAGATACTATCTCCCAAATAACCCTTAACACTTCATATCCTGAAGTCAGGGACAATCACTTTCATAACCACAGCAGGACTAACCAATGGACACAATTGATACATCAATATAATGACTAGCATTTAATTTCCGGTCAATATTTCATTTTCACCAAGAATACCAATACTATATTTATACCTTTTTCTTTTCTTGGTTTGTATCAATCTAGGATGCTGCATTGAACTAGTTGGCATATTTCTCTATTTCCCTATAATCTTTGGCAGTTCTTTAGCCTTTCTTTATCTTTCATAAACTTAGCAGTTTTTAGGAGTATTGGCCCATTATTTTGTAGAATCTAATTGCTTCTGATGTTTCCTCATAATTAATTCAGATTATAAAAATATAGGAGGAATAGCTCAACAGTGATATTATATGTTTTTAGTGTGTCCTGACAGGTGACAAGTAAGTGTATTTGTTCTATTATTGTCATATTAAATTAAGTCACTTGCTTAATGCACTTTTGCCCAGGTTCTCTGCTATGAAGTTTTTTTCCTTTGTAATTAATAAGGAGTTATAAGGAGATATTTTAAGACTGTACAAATATCCTGTTTCTTGTTAAACTTTTACTTCTAGTTTTATCATCTAATCAATGTGTCTTGCCCAAATTTATCATAAGAACAGTTTCAAAATGATAACTTTCTAACTTCGTCTTTCCTCCTAATGCTTTTGTTGGCATTCTAGGCCTTAGTAGTTAGATTTTTAAGCAAGAAATCTGGTGATTCTATTCTTACTGTTTTCTGCATCACAGAATAATGTTGATATTTAATTCTATGGCTAGGGGAAAGAACAAAGCAATATATTTACAAATGCATGCCTTAAAATTCTCTTTGAGAATAATACAGTTTTGATAGATGGTTTTATAACAAATGCATGTAAATCATAGGCCTACCTGAAAATATTTGAAAGAATTTTTAAAAACTATTTTAGATAAAGAAACTGAAGCACTGGGAAGTTAAGTATCCTGTC
>RJWM01046841.1:0-12159 GCA_004363535.1 Dasyprocta punctata
TACTAAAAACTAGACTTAATCTATAATCAGGGAATAGACTTTCAGAAGAGGAGGCTGTGGGTTTTGCTTTATTTATTGCTTGGCTGCAATCAATTAAAAATCTGCCCAAAGATAATCTGATTACAGTGAATTTATATTCGTTGCCAAAGTCAGTTCTGGCAGGAAATCTGGTTTGTAAATGTTAACATAAAGATCTGCCTTAGCCGATCTGCTGTGGTTAGTGCTTACCCTGAAGCCTGCCCTCCTCAGAACGTCTGACATTGCTCCTCTGTCCCCTGGGGCTCGGCCGTCCCTGTTTATCTGCTCCCAGGGCCAGGAAGGATCACACCTGTGCGGGCTTCCTTTATCCTCACGCACGCGACTTCTGAGTGCTGAAACAGATGTCTTACTCACTGCGTGTTTCACCTCCTCAGACCCTGGTGCCAGGTAGGAAAAGAGCAAAGAACCCTGGGAATAAGGAGAAAATATAATGTTACCGGCCTGGTCACACATGCGTACAGCTGCTCTTAACAAGACAGTGTGGGCGGTTCACCGATCGCACCTGTCCTCCTCTCTCTGCAGCCACTGTGCTGTCCACAGGGTTCCGGGGCACACTGTCAGGAATGTTCCACTTCCTGGGCTTGAGCAGGGTTCGAGTTCTTCATGGCATCGCATTCCTCTTGGAACCGTGAAGGGACCTGCACAGCGGCCGGCCATTTGGGGCGTCCCAGCAGGGCTGCAGCTGGATCTCCTGTCGGGAAAGAGGAGCCCTGAGGGGAGGGGGACGGAGCAGGATTACAGTGAGGAGAGCGGTCTCTCTCTGTGCGACACACGCTGGCCACGTGACGTCTAAAGTCCTGGCTTCCTAAACATGTTCGGTATTAGTCGGCAGATGGAGGGACGGTCATCTTGCTCAGTACAGCATTTCTGAAAAAAGGTAACAAGAAATCTTCTGCTTCCTTCCCTCTGCATCGTCTCCCAAATTCTGGAGTCCCTAGGATGGATCATCCTGGGGAATTGGAGCAGCGCAGGGCAGACCTCGAACCTCCCTGCCCGGGCTACCCTGTGAATAACTACAACCAATGGATTCCCAGAGCAACATTTCTGAGCAGAAGCCAGGACGAGGGCTTGAGTGACTCTGAGTAGGGTCGTGTGACTGTCCTTTGGTGGATTGTCTAGAGATAAACTGCTAGGCTGTGAGCTTGGGCATAAGTACACTGAGCTGCTCATGCCGTGTCAGTAAGACACAGGTGGACTTTTTTATTTTTTTGCCAGTGTAGGAGCTTTTTCTCACAATGTTATACAAGCATATTGTTTTTGCATCCACTTCTGAGTCTGTGGTATTTCAGAAGTTAGTGTTGCTATGGTTGTATAGAACTGTTACTGTTTTCTAACCTTTGAGTTGAAACCAGGAGCAGAAAAGATGAATGTTGTTTCTTTGCTGTTGAGGCACTATACTGTGATTTGTTTCATGCTTAATTATGATAATCAATATGAAAAAAAGAGGAAAGACATAAATATGGTATGGAGCAAAGCCTCCTTTGGATTGCTGTGTATAATGGCATATAAATTGACTTTTATGTCTATGTCCCTCTTTGTTTTACTTTAAGGAATACAAGTTCACTTTTCCATGTGGAAGACATCTTGGCAGTAAGATGAAAAGCATTGTGATAGAGACTATTTTATAGGAATGCAAATAAAGCTGTAGAAGTTATATAAAAGCCATATTTCTACCTTGAAGAGTATGTAAACACATTTTTAAACTTTTATTTTTTTAAAAACACATTTGTAAAGGATTTACTTAAAAGTAAAACTTAATAAAGTAAGGGATAGCAGTGAAAAGAGGCAACAAATTAGTAAACACTAAATAATTCCTTTGTTTAGGTCATTTGGGAAAGTGGTAATCCAAAGCAGAGCCTTGGTTCTTTGCTAGCTTGGAGAGTTAGTATAGAAATAAGGATGTAGTGAGGAGTTTTTTAAAGACAGGGCAGTGTTTTTGTTTTTCCTGTTTCTGGGAAGTATTATTTCTTATTAACTAGTGATACTCTGAGTGGTAACCAATCTCTTCATCGCTGTGGGTAGAGTTGAGGAGAAATGATATGATAATACTCAGGGGCAGAAGTGTGCATATAGAATCTCTCAGAAGAGATACGTGGCAGAGAACCAGATGAAGCAAATCCGTGGTTTTATTATTTCATCAGCACCATTGCCAAATCTAGGCTGAGGGTCTTTTGATGACTTGCAACTCTGGAGACTTAGGGAAAATGGATTTCTAAGTAGAATGGAAGAAAAAACTGTCTCAATCCAAGGTGGTACAGTAGCTTCATTACCTGGTGGCGGTAGCTGGAGGGGAAAGGATAAATCAGGAAGGGAAAGACACCTGGGAAGGTTGTGCACGTGTTCATGCATATGAGGAAGGCGGGCGACACTCGGTCCGTTTCACTCATGCCGTCTGTTGTTCAGGGAAGGCATGCTGCGCCCCCGACTCCTCGCTCCTCGGAAGGCGAGTGTGCTTGGAGATAGACTGTAAAGAGGTGATTACATTAAGGTGTTACAGGTGGGCCGTCACCCAGTCCGCATGGCAGGTGGGACCTGAGCCCGGAGATGAGAAGCCACACGAGGAACAGCACATGGCCGTCGTGTGCAGGCCCCTGGGAGAAGCCGCGCCTGCGGGCAGTTCCGTCCTGGCTTTCTGGCCTGCAGGACTAAGAGGATCCATTTCTGTGTAGTCAGAAACCCATGCCTTGGTCTTTTGTTTTGTTGCCTAGAAACTAATACATTGATCTTTGGTGAAGTACTTGCACTTGAGAGCAGTGAACTCTCAGAAGAATATGAAATAGAGCACGGAGTGAGCGAGGAAGCCAGGTGCGATAGCTTCTGCCTCAAGTCCAGCCACGCGGGAGGCAGAGGCAGGAGGGGCTCTGGAGCCCAGGACTTTTGGGCCGACCTGACCAGTGTAGGCAGATCCTGCCTCAAAAAACGAAACAGCACAAGAGGAAGGCAGTGACTGCACTATCTATAAATGTGCTAGAAACCTTCGAATTATATGTAAAATGAGTGAAGATTATGGTATGTAAATGTACCTCAATTAAACCTGATTGGAAAAAGGGTAATTATAGCCAAGAATAAGGAGCTTATTTTAATACAAAATTATGTAAACATTAAAGGAACTTTAGTTATGATTATGCAAAAATCTGGAATTAACTTACAGACTGAGAAAATAAATTCTGATCAGCACTGAGGAGGGTAGTGTAAAGAGAGAAGGGGAAAATACGTGCTTTCTCTTACATCATGAGATGAAGAAGTAAGCGGTATCTGTAGGTAATTTTCCATTATTACCATGGGCAGAGATGCTCACTGTCTTTTTAAACTGTAATTAAAAATTGCTTGCCACTAGAAAGAATAGATGTAGGATTCATAAATTCGTATCATCATTGGAATATGTAGCAAATACAACTCTAAATATGACTGGTTAAACACTTACTGAAAGAAATCAAAGTTCAGATGGGTCTACAAACAAAATTCAGTTGCTTTCCTTTTTACAAGAGGTGCACTTAATACAAAATAACTGACTGAATTCTAGATCCTAGGAATATAGGTCTTTAGCAAGTCAGAAAGAAAAAGTAAGTTGTAATTATCATACTTTTAAAGAAAATAATATAAAAGTATTCAATGATACAAGATTTCTACAAGCAAATAGAAAATTAAAATGGAAACGTTGTAAAATTGCATACCCAGAATACTATATTATTAAGCAATATGTGGAAAATATGCTAGAAATCGGAAGACTTTTTTTTCTCATTCCTTTCAGGGGGAGGAAAAGGAATCAAGATATATCATGTACATGTCCAAGTTCCCTATGATGAATGTGGTCATTTCTATACCTAAATTTTACCAAAAAATGTAATTAAATTAAGAAAATAAATCAGAAAACTGACAAAACAGAGATAGCTCTCATTAGGAATCATTTTTATATTTCCTACAGTATTTGACATAATAGATGTTAGAGTATGAAAATTGTTTAAAATACATAAGTGTGCATTGTATATATGTGTATGCAGTATATACCTATAAAATTTTAATGCCATACAAAGTGTACATTTTTTAAATTATCCCTAGAATATTCATCAAAATAAAATGAACAGAATTTCATTTTCTGTTAAAAGTCAAGATTTAAAAAAAAAACAAAAACTAGTCAAGTGTAGTGGTGCACACCTGTAGTCTCAGCACTCTGGGAGGCTGAGGCATGAGGGTGACAAGTTTGAGGCCAGCCTGGCCAGTTGGGCATCTTGGGAGAACCTGTCTCAAAATTTTACAGAACGGGGTGAGGATGAAGCTCAGTGCAAAAGCCCTGGTCTCTACCAGCGGTGCCACAAATAATTAAGTATTTAGTAAACTCCTTGAGGTATTATTTAATTCATATTGTTGTATCAGAATATGTTTCAATAATGAATTAATAGCTAAAGCAAACTGTAACTCTTAAATGCTTAGAAGTAAAAACAAAGAAAAATACTTAATGTAGCCATTTGTCCAAAAATAAAGGTGAAATAATTGACTAGAAAATAATTTCACATAAAATGCACTGTGAAAAAATTTATATGTAATACAAGCAAAATTTTTCTCAGAGGTAATTCAGTCAAAAATTATTAGTATTGAGTAAAAGTAGAAATAAAATATTAGAAATGCCTCCAAGAAAGCAAAAACAAAGTAAGCTTAAATTAGAAATAATGATCTAAATGATAATTTAGAAAAGTAATTAACTACAAAATAGATTGACTCATGAACTGATACTTTGAAATTATCTAGCTTACCAAAAAAAATAGAGAACAGAAAAACATTAGCACTGATGAATTGGGTTAAACAGTTATTTTGACAAATAAGTGTTGAGGACTAAGAACAGAAAGATTATAAACAGATTCGAAGCTGGGTTCGGTGGCCCACAGCCTTAATGCCAGCAGCATAGAGGCTCATGTGGGGTGATCAGGAGTTCAAGGCCAGTGTGGGCTACGTGATGAGACTGTGTCTCAAAAACAAAAGAAAACAACAAAAAAAGCTACTATTTTTTGTACATACATTTGAAAAACACTTGACAAATTTAACAAGTCAGTGTCTGTATTTTTAAAACCATGGTTGTAAAAGCAAAGTAAGATTTATTTTGTTAAAAGTGTATGAATACTATGTTTATGCATGGTTGATGTAAATACAAGTTGTCATAGCCTTTTGGTAGCTCACTCATGTATATGAATGAAAAAGAAATACACAAGGATAGAAAGATGTATGTGAGAGAGCTCACTGCGAACTTTTTATGAATTAAAAATTTAGAAATTGCCAAGATTTTTTAGGAATTTGATAAATTAGGAAAAACCCATCATAGAAAATTATGAACCTATTAAAATAATACTGTAAGTCAATGTTTATTAGAGGAAGATGATGCCATTTTGGTCTTATTTTTATCTTATTTTACTGTATTTTTGTGTTGCTTAGGATCAAACCCAGAGGCTCGTACATGAGAGGCAAATGTTCAACAAGTGAACTCCATTCCCATATGGGAAAAAATATTTTTAAATGTAAGTGAGAAATTACAGTATAGCTTACATGAAAATTTGTGTAAACATTCACGCAAATTTGTTCATACACTTATGATGTATCAGCTGACACCACAAAGGACTCTGGCTGTTGTTATTTTAAGATTACTGGGCATTTTTATAATTAGTATCAGTGTATTCCGAATACTACATTTAATAATGTCATTAATATAAAATTAACTATGGTAATCATCCAGTGTCATTGAACAGTTCCATTGAAATCTGTGGATTTCAACTTTTCTCTGCTCATGCTGTCTCCAGAGCCAAAATTGTTGCCTGTGGACACAAGAAAAAATGAGAAGCATTATGCTTCCAATCTTCACATTGTTCAGTCATTTCAGACATAATATTCTCCAGTCACATTTTCTTCCTCTGATTGTGGCACTTCCGTTCTGCGGCTGCTGGAGTAGCTCCTTGGGTTTTGTTCCCCACACTCTTCTGTCCTGACCTTCACAGTGGTTCTGTTCCCTTCGGTAGAGGACATTTTCCAATTCTCTTCATCGGTTCTGAGAAACCACCCTCTTATTGGTGCTTCTGTAACAGGTCTCTAGCTCCTAGCCTACCCTTTCGTCTTTCAGAAATACTAATTGGTCACGAGTCACGCTTAAAGTAGCTTGGGTGTCGTCTTAATGCACTAAGGAAATAACTCTAAGATTCCATAAGGTGCTCTGCGTGATCTGTCTGACTTTGTGGGCACGCTCCGTTCCCTCTGATACATACCCATTCTTCCATCGTGGTAACTAACGCCCGTCACTCACACTAGCATCTCAGAGCATTTGTCTAAAACTTTTGCTGGGCTGTTCCTTCCAGTGTACTTATTGCTACCTAAAAACTGCTTTTCCTTGAGCAAGTAAGTTAAATGCGAGTTTTGCAAAGGAGTCTTCCTTAAATTATCTACACTACAAATTGTTTATTGAAAAACTTAGAGTAAATAGTGATTGATAAGGTGAAATTGAGGTCCCCAATGCTTGGGCAGATTGAGGAAGAGAATACAGACGGTTGGTATGATTTCCAGGCCCAAATGTTAGTCAGCTTTACCAAATCCCTCACTCACAGCCTCGACTGAGAGGAGGAAATGGTGTTTCCAGCCATTTGCAGAAGGTTCGGTCCGCGGCCAGCGTGCCCTGCCCTGGAGCGCCGTGGCAGAGGAACCTGGCGTGGGGAGACGCTCAGTTCGTGCTGTCCTGGAGGCAGAGCAGAACAGAACCATGTGTGAGGTGTGATGGAATAGTACAGTGTGAGTTTAAGTAAAAAAAAAAAATTACAGCAAAAGTGTGTTGTCACTAATCTCCCGCGGAATACTCCCGCTTGCGTCAAGCACAGGTAGCCCGTGGCCTCGCCGCTTTCCGAAGCAGTTCGGGGAGTCCTCCTTCCTCTCCTTGTTTGCACTCTCCTGGCTGCCTTGATGTCCTGAATCCATTCAGTGCTTGTACCTTTCACGGTCACTTTGACTTTGGAGAAGAGCACAGTCCCAAGGTGCCAGACGGGTGAGTCAGATGCATGAGAACGCATCACAAGGCTTTCAGGAGCCCGCCTTGCCCCTGGATACACTGATGGTTGATCACAGCTCTCAAAGATGTAGAAGAGGACTTCCAGAACTGCTTCAGAAAGTGACGACGGCAATGGGACAAGTGTGTTCACACCGAGGCTGGTTTATGGCAGCATGTCCCTAATAAATAGTTTTGATTTAAACACTTACCTTATTTTTCGAATCCAAGATCACACCTGCATGACCTACCTAGACATGCACAGAAGTATGCTTTACTGGTCACCTAGGGGACTCCCGGGCCAATCAAGTTGACCATTATTCTTAACTGCTACACCCCTAGAACATAGGACTCACATATCTAGGTATTAAAGGATATTTCAGATAAGATTAGTAACACGCTGTCAATGTTTGCTAAAAGAAACATGAGTATTAGAATTTTTGAGGATTCCATATGGCTGTCTGCTAGTTTTTTTAAAAAAAAAAAAAACTATTAGTGGAATTACTGACTACTGACTGGCTGACTTGCTATCAATTCAAGTACAATTGTAGAATTTATTTTTTAAAATGCAATTTATTAACATTTTAAACAGAAAGAAATATATGATTACAAGTAGCACAGATATCTAAATGTAAATCATGTCAGACTAGCTTTTTAGGTAAGAAAGTATAACACACAACATTCCTTGTGTCTATTAAGAATTTTTCCCCCCAATCCCTTTAAGATATAGGAGAGAAAAATGCAACTTAAGTAAGGTAATTAAGGTGAGATGGCAGTTGATCTAAATATTGTGCCCGTAGTCAGTTGTCAGTTTTGGGTGCCTGGTTTGTTGGTGTGGTGAGGATATGTTGCCTACGAGGTGACTAGAATGAAAGGAGGTTCACTATACTTCATAATTTCAAACTGGATTGGAGGGCTGTTGTGTTGGCGATCCGAATTAAGGGGTATATTTTGTAACTTAAAAGGATAGATTTCAGAGGGGTAAATACAAGACCATGCCATTTTTTCCCCAATACTTATGTCTGAAGTATTTCAGTATAAATCCATAATATAGAATAGCTCTAAGGACAGTATACTGTTCAGAAAAAAAATGAGTCAGTAATCCTGTTCTGTGTGACTCAAATCTTAAAGACGTTATTCTTTTTTAAGCCTAATGGTCTAGAAGAGTAAATGATGATAATAATAATAATAATAATAATACTCTGTAACTATCCAGATGAGAATAACCATTATGACTGGGGAATGGCTCAAAATTATCTTGTATGGAGACTTCATACAACTAGAACTTGGAACTTTCGAAGGCAGAACCTGGCCATGGAATACATGTACCCCATAAAATCCCTGTGCCACGTCTAATACTATGGAGTGGTGAGTGCATGGGGTCCTCTACTCAAGGCCAATTGATGTGAGCATGCCAGTTGTGATGGCACACACCAGTAACTTCAGCTGCTTGGGAGGCTACCTCAGGGAAGTTGCAAATTTGAGTCCAGAAGAGGCAGCCTGCCAATTTAGCAAGCCCCTCTCTGAAAATAAATAAAAGGCCTGAGGGCTAGGGATATAGTTCAGTGGCTTGGCACCTACCTGGCAAGTACAAGGTCCTAAGTTCAATGCCCAGTACCAAAACAAAGGGGTGTGGGGATCTCCAGATGTAGTTCAGTGCAGAGAGCCTGAGTTCAGTCCCCAGCAACACACAAAAATCAATGTTAAGATGCCATGACAAAGTAAAAGGAAATGGGCAGATGCATTTGTGACTTCAGTGCCATGCAGAATACACTTTCAGGAAAGGAAAGCTTCAGTGCGAGGTGTGCAGGTGGGTTAGAATCACATCCAGTGGCTTAGTCAAAATAAATCGGTGTCACAATCGTATCACAATTAGTACCAGAATTTTGCATCATCAAATGATTGTGGAAACTTTAATTTTTTGATGTATTTTCCCACAGAAAAATATTGATACATATTCCAGTAAATATTTCTTTGCTACTTTGATAGTGATGGATTAGAATCAGTTTTTACTATTAATCTTTGAAGCATAAACCAATTTATTCATTTATACTGGAATGCTATACAATATTATTACTTGCCATATATATGATATATGCCCGCTCTGTGTCTGTCTCTTGTTTTATCTTCCTGTATATTAGATTCCCCTTCCAACTACTTCTTTATACTCTGTGCACTTTTAATTACAGGGCTGTAGTCCTTCCAATTCAAGGACAAAACTCATCTTGTTATTGTATATTCATATTTCCTCTTTTTCATACCGATTTTTTCAAATATTCCTGACGATTATTCCATGTATTGTTTCAGAGTTACAAATAGTGTCACTAATAATTATGCTAATTATAGTTTTAGATGGAAAACAATACCATGTTTACATGTAAAACAGTATTAAGTGCTTAGAAGAGCTAATAGTATTTGTGGACACCCTAAGTTTCTCATTGAAATACATGTAAAATTACCTAAGGAGATGCAGCATTCTACAATTGTGTACTCAGTGAATATTAATCAACTATCTTTCCAGCTATTATGAGACACATATCTAACCACTGCAACTCAGCAAAAAGGAAGAAGGCTGTTATCTTATTCCAGTTTGTATCCTCTTTGCTTACACCTGGACTTTTGATGACCAGAAGCCTCACTACAGTTTTTGCACTAGTGTTTTAGAGCAACAGGACAGATCAAACCTACTTGCTTGTATCCCTGCTTCTTTTGCCACAGTTCACACGGATGTAGTGTAATGAGAGAGAGTGTAGCCATTCCACTGGAGAGAAAGTGACACCGTGGCAAAGACCTAGGGAACTCCTGGTTGTTGTGTGTTTCCCTCTACTTTTGATGAGTTAAAAAGTGTGACCTGTATTACTCAGGATTACTCAGGATATTTTCTCCTTCAAATAATATTTGAAAAAGCTTTAGGAAAAGCATTATATTAATCCCAGGAGAACTACACTAGAGATTATGCTTTAGATGCAACAGATTTAACACAGAGGTCTGTAGTTCACCTTTCTTCTAACTTAGGATCTGAGGGTAAAAATCGTGTTACTGCTCACCGAAATGAACAGCACCCAGTATGTATTAAAAGGTGCCAGAGTATGCATACAATGGAGTGGTTATTTAGGGAAAAAAAAAACTATAAAGTGTAACTTGTGAAATCTGTGATCTAATTCTTCAACTGAAGATGGACCATTATATTTATTATGCACGAGAAAGAATATTTAGCAGAAAGAGACTTTCTTCAGTAAACCAAAACCAAAGCAAAACAAAACAAAACAAAGAAAACTAGACCTCATCTACTTCATTGACATGGACTATTTTGTTGAGAAAGGTGAGGGCATTGAGCAGGATCTCACTCGGTTCCTCCCGAACCTAAGGACATCTGTCTCCTTTACCTAGGGCAAAGAATTTCTCTCTTGTCTGAGGTGAAATGTTGTATGTTTTGCTACTTCCCACACCATACGCCAGTCTCCTCCAGAACCTTGTTCTAGTAATATTATTTATCAATGGGCCTTCTGTAGAGGCTTTTTCCTTTTAGTCGTATGTATTTTTCTATGTAGAATGCTTCCCACTATTGGTACACTACCTAATTGTCCTGCCTTAACAACATATAAACATTTTTCACCGCATCTTCCACTGGGCTGGATACTATAGCAGTTGCTTGATCTGAAAGCATTGTATCATTTTAAAAAACTATTCTTGAGAGATTTGGAATTCTTAATGGAAACTACAAAAACTAGATCTTCAAAAACATTGGAAAGAAAATAGTATCGAAGGGGAAAATTTGGGTTATCTTTGTTTATATCCAGACATTTTTTATATCCTAAATAAGTCTTCAAAAGTAAGTAAAATGTGCTATTAGTGGGATTGTGATTGCAAAGTGAAATCTTACTTGAAAGCACATCAAACGGACAGGAAGTGGGACAGTGACTTCAAGAGGAAGTCTCCTGTGAAGAAGGCGGAAGATGGAGCTGGCATTAGGGGGCAGTAGCAGAGCATAAACCATCTGCAGAAAAGCTGAGTTCATTACGCACCCCTGCGGCAGCCTCTCTGCTTGGTTGTTGCTTGATGAGTGGTTTGACTTACCTCATGTTACTGGCATGGTTTAAAAGTCAGTGGCCTTCTTCTCCCTGTTCTCGTCAGCGTCAACAGCTCTGATTAAGTGTGTATTATCCCAGTGACGGCTCTGTGTAATGAGGGCTGTGATCCTGAATGAATATGCAGGAGATGGGGGAATGCATGGTAGCTTTCTGTTTGTATTTCTTCCACATATGCCGTTCTACACAAGTAATTAAAAATCAGTAAGAAAATATTATTATAAAGTAAATATGTATTTCCTGTTTGGGTGTCTAGGAAAACATTTTATTCTGAGTATTTTTGTTGGTGTTTTGAAAAGTGATACATTCCAAAACTAAAGGATTCAAAAATATTCTTAAATTGTCTTCTGTCTTAAAAAACTATCAAATGATTTGTTTTCAGTATTACTCATTTTGGAATAAAAAGAGTAACATTGTATTTGCAAAGGGAAAAACTGCATTGCAAACAATTACTTATGGTTTGCCAATGGCCATTTTACACACTGCCTTGGAATAATTGTAAGTAATTTTGCACTCTTCCTAGAGAAACATGCAGGCAGTTGGATAAGATAAAGCATTAAGAAGTAAATTTGTGTTTAAACTTACATGTATTTTGTTGTAATAGTAACACACAGGTTTTGGTGACGTATCTCTGTTTTCTTTGAATTTGTCTGGAGGGAGTAATCTATGTAAGTCAAATCTGCGAAGTATAATAGGTTCATAAATTCTGGTTCACAATCATTTTCACAGTGAACCATTTCTAGGTTTAATCAGCCTTGTAGCTGGCCTTGATAAGCTTCAGTTATTCTGTTATTTCTGTTGTTTGACAACAGACTGCTATCTTAGGATTAAGGGAAAATACAGTGAGGAGCTCATTGGAGGATCAGTATTTTATCAGTCTTTAAGTTGGTCACAGAGAGAAGAGAGAACATTTTCAGTTAAATTTTTCCTAAGTAGAAATTTAGAGGCTTTCTTACTTTATAAATAAGAATTTCACATACATCACCCTTGAAGTACAGGTCCTTTAAAACACCAAGTGAC
>RJWM01046842.1:0-12162 GCA_004363535.1 Dasyprocta punctata
TTTTTTTTTTTTTTTTTTCCCCTAGGTATAAAAACAGAATGGGCTGAAACCTGAGACCTACAAAATGGATTTTCAATCTCCAAAATCAGCACCCTTGCCCTTTAGGGTTGCCTCCATTCTAGGGGGCAGGTTGAGATTTATTTCGTTTGTTTTTTGGAGAGCAGGGTCTCACTATGCAGTGCAGCTGACCTTGAACACACTATTGTAGCCCAGGGTGGCCTTGAACTCACAGTTATCCTCTTGCCTCAGCCTCCCAGGGGCTGGGACTGTAGGAACGTGCCATCATACCTGGCTCTGGAAGTAGAGATTTAGATCAAGATCAACTTAAAAATTGTGGGTGCAGCAGCTGCCAGAATGACATGTAAATTATTTCATTCCGGAACTGAGCTGGTCTTGGTTTCTGATTCCAACTCAGGGAATTAATTCTGATTTTCACTGCCTTGCTTCTCCTCTTTGGTGCCTCTGCAAGGCCACCTGCCCATAGTCCCTTTGTGGGAGCCCTTGTGGAGTGAGCACATGGACTCTACATTCTTTGAGTGACAAAGATTTCAGTTCCAGTTCTTT
Source organism: Dasyprocta punctata (assembly GCA_004363535.1). Taxonomy (NCBI): domain Eukaryota; kingdom Metazoa; phylum Chordata; class Mammalia; order Rodentia; family Dasyproctidae; genus Dasyprocta; species Dasyprocta punctata. Next base: position 565 of record RJWM01046842.1, read on the forward strand.
GGGGGTGGTTCATACATAATGTGTGTCTAGTCAGTCACAAGCCCTTGTGTCTGAGATCCTTCCATGCACAGCACTGACCTAGGCTGGTTAGAGGAAATGGGCTATTGTTAGGGAAAGGGTGCCTCCTCTACTCCCTACCAAGTAACCTCCCCTGAGTTGAGCCTGTCACCAGCCCTGTCCCCTTACCCCCAGTACATACCTCGTGCCAGTCCCTGAGTGGTCAGCCCTTGATAGAGGTGGAACTGTAGGCAGGATGATCTCTGAGGTGTGTTAAGTGTTTGAAGGAGATCTGAAAGCTTGTGAACCAGAAATACTGTGTGTGTGTGTGTGTGTGTGTGTGTGTGTGTGTGTGTGTTTTGCCCCAAGGCAAAAGCAAATTCGGGACACTTAATAAATAGTTCTCTGATTCAGTTTGCGAAAACAAACAAAAAATCTACCAAAAACCCACCTAGCGCCTCCCCCGCGTAAAAAAAATCTGTTTTTCTTTAAATGCCCTAAAAGCCTAAAAGACAGTTTTTTTTTTTTAAATTGTAAATATTTCCTTAATAAGTCTTTTTTAACAGCATGAAACTTGGGAAAACTTCCACATTTGGACCAAGTTGCTGGATTGTATTGCCAAAGGTGTGGCTTTTGGCATTGACTTGTATTCACTTTGGGATGGCTGCTTTCCAGAGAGATCAATTTAACTTAACAGATGGTCACAACTCGGTGTACTTTTGTGTTCCTTCCTCTTAAATTTTTTTGGTAAATCTTTCTAGGTTAAAAAAAAAATCAATGTATTGAAGTTTAACTATATACCATCTCAAATGTATGGTTTGTTGACCTGACTCCTGCATATACCCACGAGTCACCAGCCCACCCCAGGAAGCTCCCGTGTCCTGTAGCAATCCGTCTGTCTGTTCTTTTCCCTCCTTTCTGTCCTTGGCCAGCACTGACCAGTTTTCCCATGCCATAGGTTAGTTTTGGCTACTGTCAAAGTTCATGCAGATGGAAGTATTTGATATTAAAAAGAATCTGTATGTATCAACAGTTCATTGATTTTTTTTTTTTTTAAATGGTTGAGTAATGTGTTTTCCTCTCTCTGTGTCTTCCTTTGATTTTATGTCTCTCTTTCTCTGGCATGGTCCTTTTATTGGAAGGAGCAAAGTAACTGGAGAAATGATCAGTCAGTTTCCACCCTGACCTCGCACCCCATTTCCCCATGTTGGGGTTGGAGGGGAACTCACTCAAGTCCTGTTCATAGAAAACACCAGAATTAAAGACTCAGTTCAGTGTCTTTCACTTTAGCTGGGTTGTAACATCCGTATCCAGTGTGCCTTTCACAAAGTCTATGAGTTCTCTTTGAGACCGAGTCTTACCATGTTGCCCAATCTGGCCTCAGCCTTCTGAATAGCTAGGATTACAGGCATGCATCACGGTGCCTGGCTCTACAGCATCTTGTTGATGTTGCATGCATGCATATATGTATATATGTATGTACCAGGGATCAAACTCATGACCTTGCGCTTGCCAGGCAGGCGCTTATGCCACTGAGCTAAATCCCCGGCTGTCGCTTGCTTTTAAACTTAATCTTCCTGGAAGCAGACTTGAATGCTACCAGGTGGTGCGTGTCTGTAATCCTAGCACTTGGGTGACTGAGGCAGGAGGATTGAAAATTTGAGTCCAGCTTGGGCAATTTAGTAACACTCAGTTTCAGAGAAGTAAAAGAAAAGGGCTGGGGATGTAGCTTAGTGCAGAGGTCCATCCTGGGTTCAATACCCAGTACTAGGGGGAAAATTCAGTGCTGTTTAAAAGATTACAGTGGTGGTTTTTTTGTGTATTACAGAGTTAGGTGCTAGAACTATGTCCTACTTCTTTGATGGATGGAGTATGCTGACTCAGAACTGGTTTATGGAGCTGATGAGGAAACACAAGATGTCTAATAATCTCTGTTAATGTTGTTTTCATTGTTTGGAAATTTGCATTTGTTGGATGTATGTGTTTGACTCCATACATGTTAATGTCTGATTTTCTTGTTGTGTGAAAAAGGTGTTAGGCCAGGGATATGGCTCAGCTGCACAGTGCCTGCCTGACAAGTGTGAAGTTCTGAATGTGATTCCTGCCCCTAAGATGGGGGTAAGTGTTTTGTTGAGAATAACTATCTTGTCTAGAGAAGGAGAGAGTGACTTGGGTCTGGAGTCACTGCGTGCCAGCTGCATGTGCCCCAGGAAACACTGACAAATGATAGTGACAAAGTTCAGGCTGGCCTTGAATTCCCTGTGTAGCCCAAGCTGGACTTGAACTAAGCGTGATCCTCCTGTCTCAGCCTCCCAAGTGCTGGGATTGCAGATGTACCCCAGCCACACTCTGCTGGGGTAACATTGGTTTTGTATTGGTTTTTCTTCATGGGTGACTTCCCGTTTCGAAGAGAGCCAGCTTTTTTGGGGAATTTGCTGTTGATTTTAGACGGGAGTCACAAGCTGCTCAAATCTAAGCCTGCAGACACGGGCGCTGCAGCAGAGTGCTAGGAACTCTGTGGCGTTGGGAGCCATGCCTGTAAGTGTGGTATACAGATTCTCAGCTGTGATAGGTTTTTCTCCCGATGGCACTACTAGTTTTTTTGACTTGCAGATCTGTAGAGGAACAGGAAGTCTTGGTGGAAACACTTCTGGCTGTAACTTAGAAGCTTGTTGATTCACTGCCTTTGAAGAACCAATCACAGTCCTGTCCCCATTTGCTGTGGGGAGTTCCAACACCCCCAGTGGATTCCTGATAACTTGAATACTCACTACTAAATGTCTCATGCATGTGTATGTATTTTTTCTCCTGTACAGATGTAGCTATGCTAAGTTCATTTATACATGGACACAGGATGAGAGTGACACTGATAATGAACAGGAGAGTTGTAACAGCGTTGGTAAGAATTGAGGGTGGTCGTTCTTGAAAGACTCTTTAGTGTTTTCGTCTTCAGTTGATGGTGGTAACGGAAACTGAGGAAAGTAAAGGTGCAGATGAGGAGGACTGCTGTACTAGAAACCGATTTCTTTCCACTTGGGGGGATTTTTCAGATGAGGAAACACATTTGTTAGTCACCCTTCTCCCAGCAGCATCTAAGGCTGGCCCCTTATCTTTGGTCCCTTTCTTCTCAGATAGCCCTAAGCCCTCTGCTAGTCCCTGGCTGCCTAGAAATCCTCAAGGAGGGTGTTTGTTGCATTTGGGCCCAAGGTCACAGGTGCCCTTCCATTCTGGTGGCCGAGAATCCACCAGGCAGGGGTTGAGGAAGGGACCTAAGGTCATGCCAGAGGCTGCACTCCTGCATGAGTCCGTGTCTCCTCTCAGGGCTCCTGGTACCTGCATCCCGGCCCAAGTTGTGTTTTCCACTCATGTGCTCTCCTGTCAGTGCTCCCAGCAGTGGCCTTTGATGTACAGCATTGACCAGTGCCACAGATACCTTGTTTGAATGGACTTGCCTATGGTTTCTCTGTTAGAATAGAAACTTGATGTGAGCAGGAAGCCTTTTCCTCTTGCTCATAGATTGTCCAGAAGCCCCTGAAGCAGTGCCTGGTATTTGTTTGTTTCTTTTCTTTCTTTCCTTTTTTTTTTTTTTTTTTTGTACTGGGAATTGAACTCAGGACCTTGTGCTTGCCAGGCAGGCATTTATTGGAGAGGTGAACACTGCTTTGAAATTGGTTGCTGTGGGAAAGGTTCTTCAGGGCAGGACTTGGGAGCTAGTTCTGTACTGTAGGGGATGTGACTCTTCATTTAGTCCTTACAAAGAGGGGCCAGGAGACTACTAGAGGTGTGGTTGAGGTCTCTCAGAGTAGTATGGAAGAGAGCGGAAGCTTGAAGTTGGGAAATATTGAAGACCACCCATGGAATGAGCCAGAGTTGTGGATCCTGCAGGTAAAATTAGGGATGTGACAAGCAGTCATAATTACTGAGCAGGTACCAATTGCTTTGATTATTGGTTTCTAAAATGCTTTGGTAAAACAAAAAAATAGAGATGCACATTATTGGCCTAGATTGGTTGTGGCTGCCACTGTAGAAAAATCTTTGCATAGGAAACAGAGGAAAGCACGATAAGCTTTTCAAAAACAAAACAAAAAACAAAACAAAACCCAGAAAAACCCTATGTAATAAAACACATCTTAACTCTTCTTTCTGGCAGAATCGATACACTTAAACACACTGAAGCATCACTCTGTAAGAGGCTGGCTGGTAGGCAACCTGCAGGACTTGCGAGGCCAAGCCAGAGAGCCCTAGGCCTTGGGTGTGCTGTTTGACCTCATTGTGGACCTCGGGAGGTTAATGCCCCACTTTGCCCAAGTGTACCGTCTGGCTCTGCAAGACTGTAAGATGCCACCGTGACTTGCGGCTGTAACAGAGCAACTGCGGCCCCATGCCTAGCCTAGTGCGTCATGGTGGGGATCATGGGGTGAAGCAAGGTGTCTGTTTTAACCCATAAAACTCATATTCAGGAGCTGTCATGTACCTAGAGTGTGACCAGAATACCTTCATGGGGGGGGGCAGCCACGGAAATGAAGTGTCTACAGCTGCTTCCAGGAACTGCCAGACTACCAGCCCCCACCAATTGCAGCTTGTCCTCAGTTACCTCAAATGGGTGGACTTGCTGTCCAGTTCCTCCTTAGATTTTTTTCTCTGATTCAGTTTGCTGGTGCAGTTGTGATGCTGTAATCAGGACTGGTAAAGCGTAGCAGTGAAGCAGGTCCAGTAGTTAGTTCTAGTGGGGAAAGGTGTGCTTTTAAAATTAATCCTCTGCCAACACATGGGTTCCCCTGGGACTGAGGGTACACTGGTGCCAGGATTAGAACATAGGTAATTAACATATATCCCGCTTCCGTTTAGTTTCATCCCACAAATGTCATTATTTTCCCAACCAATACTACTGTTGGGGGGACCTTTACAGTTTGTTTCTGTGAAGGTGTCTGCTTGCTCTATACTTGTGCCTCAGGTAGGTTGGCATCTAGCAGGAATACTTTATCATGAAGACAATTCCTTTTTTTTTTTTTTTAAAGGCAGGATCTCACTGTGTAGTTGAGGCTGACTTTGAACTCACTTATGTAGCCCAGGCTAACCTTACACCTGCGGTGATCTTCCTGCCTCAGCCTTCTGAGTGCTGGGATTATAGATGTGCCCCACCATGCCTGGCTATGAAGACCATTCTTTACTCATTTTAAGGTTCTTCTTGTTGCTGAAGACAGTCATATTCCCGATTCTTGGTACTGCTTAAGTGAACATATTTTAGACTGTTCTTGCCAGTTAGCGGTGGTATCAGAAAAACTGAAGAGCTGTGTGCCCTCAGTTACAGTATGAAACCACCAAGAGAAGCTCGACATATTTCAGTGCTGGCTGTATACTCAAGACAGTTGGGAGAAAGAAAGGGAGAGAGAAGGGCCAAAAGGAGGATTTCTATTATAAAGCATTTGAAATGGTCCTCTGATTACAGACCGCAGGAAATGAGGAAATAATCTTATCTATCTTTTCCTTTTGACATGCCATCAATTTCTGTAATGAGCTCAGCGTTTCACAGAACTTTGACATTAGGATGACTTGATCAGGAGAATGGCTCCAGTCGGACACCTTGTTTTAATGTCAGCTCTGTCTCTGTGGAACGACCTTGAGCAAGTCATGGACACAGCCCCTGCCACTGTTCCCTTAGGTATTATAAGGAGATAAGAGTGGTGCCTTTGTTGTGTGGGTGCTGTGGAGTTTCAGTGAATATAGTTCAGTCTGAAATGAGTCCCTGGAGATGCTGTTAAATATTGGTTGTGATTTTTATACTGCTTGTCCTGTAAGTGATTTATAATTAGAAATAGTACTGTCGAACGCATCTAGTTCAATTCTATCAATTTAGCAATAGTATATTGCTAATTCAGCACTAATTTCTTCCTGTCCCTGTCTGAAATCCCCTTGAGAATGGAGTCAGATATAGCTTTCAGACCAGTTCAAAAATCTTATCTGTGAGATACAGAGATACAGAGATACTATTAACAACATGTCAGGTTTTCTTCTATTTTGCATGAAAACGTGTTTCACGTAGGATAATAGTTTGGCTTCCCAAGGGTGGTGATAGTTTCCTGTAATTCTGGGAGTCATTTAAAGGTGATGCATGGATTTGTAGGTAGAAACATTATTTTATTTGAAACCGGAAGCATTTTGCAAACAGTGTGGTGAGAGTAATTTCCCCCAAAACTCCCTAGGCTTTTTTGGGGGATGGTGCTGGGGGTGGAACTCAAGCTATCACTGTGTTCCATCCTTTACCCCTCTACACCAAAATTTTTACCTTTGGTTGTGTGCCCAGAATTTTTCTCCTGAACATTTCTTTTGCTTAAGAGACCACTAGTGGTTACTTGCCCCCAGGTTATCTGAGTGCTGGCCTTGTAACTAATGGTCCATAATTCCAACCAGAAGGTACTTTCAGAGTCCCTGACACATTGGCCTAGGGATGCATATTTCAGTTGAATTAATTTTCCTTGTTGAGAATTTTCAATCAGAGAAGATGCCATGGCTGCCTGAGTATTTGTTCTGGCTCTCCACCCCTCACCCTTAGGAGGTTGTACCTGTGGAGTAGGGTTGTTGTATAAAAGCTGGTGTATTTCAGAGCTGGCTGAGGTGCAGGAGGTGAGGATCCCTATTCAGAGTTGGTTGTTTGTCTCCCCCGGCCCCCAAGGTTTGTATTTATGCCTTTCCCTCATCCATCCATCTGTGTATTCTGACTGTCTACCTACCTACCTACCTACCTGTGGTTTTGCTCTGTTGCCCAGGCTGGTTTTGAACTTGCAGATCTCCTGTCTCCCAAGTAGGTGGGATTACTGGTGTGAGCCACCAGGCCCAGTGTATGCCTCCCTTCTGCCATGTTTGTTGCAGACTTAGAGAGAACTTACCAGTAAGCTAGATGCAAGTCTGTTTTCTCTAGCATTGCGATTTGCTGATGGTGCTGGGCTTTGGCCATGTTTCTTTCTACCCCCATGAAGTGAATATGGCAGCTGGGAGAATACAAATGATTAAATAGATCCTTTTTTGTATTTAAACATCAGGGGAAAAAAAGGCTGAAATCCAGGGCCCGTCCGGAGGACAAGTGGATGTAATCTGCAGATTCAGCTTGCAAGGTGAGCGCCGCAGGACCAGGAGGAAGGAGAGGAGAGTAAGGTGTGCTGGCGGGCTGTGGCTTTCTGGAAGCAGTGTCTCAAAGGTGACTGAGATGCCTACAGGAAGTGGGCAGGCAGGGTTTTGTTTTTTGGTACCTGGAACATTTAAAGATCCAGCAAGAACTTTCAGGTTTGTTTGTTTGTTGTTGGTTGGTTGTTCTCTTGTGGTTGTTGCTGCCACCTGTCTACCCAAGAGAAGTTCACTTTGCTTCCCAGCTCTCCAGCTGCTCAGTGGTGGGGTCACAAAGCCTGGGAAGCACAAGCTCTTCTCCTGTCACCAGAGGCGACCTCCCCCATCCTGTCTTATCGCAAGGCCACTTAGAGGGCATCATTTGAGGCAGGCTTCATTTGCTAGTGTGACTGTAGGACTGGTCTGCCTTGCTTTAAAAAAAAAAAAAATTTTTTTTTTTTTTTGGGAACACAGACAAGGGTGGAAAAGGTAACAAAAACCTCTTGGGATTCTTGGATTGCCCAGGATGTTATAAACAGTAAGTGCTGTCTTTGATCCTGGAGGGTGGCTGGGGTCGACAAGAAAGGGGGTGGTAGTTATTGAGAAGAGAGCTGGAGCCAGACAGTCATAATGGCTCGTCCGAAGGCTGCTGTGAATCCCAGTGGCCAGGAGCTCCGCATTTCCCACTAATTTCTGTTTTCTTTGCTGTGGTTGGCTTTATTAAAAGGGCATAAGGAAACAGCCTAGACGTTCAGATCAGTTTTCTAGGGTTGGCGGAGGCGGGTGTGGGGAAGAGAAAATCACGTGCGGGAATGGGTAGCCGGCTTCTTGGCCTCCTTGGAGGAGAGGAGTTGGCCATCATTATACCATGATTAAGATATTAGAAAGACATTCTCGGTAAGGCAAGCACAGATGTTTCATTCTGTTTTTAAACATAGGAAGGCTCCACATTGACAGACCAGCGCGGGGCTGCTCCTTGAGCATCAGTGAAGGGAAGGAGGTCTTTGACTGTCCTTGTATCCTAGGCCCCTTTTTCTTTCTGTGGTTCTGCACAGGTATGTAAGATGGATGAGCTATCTGTCTGTGATTTCTCCACCAAAATTAGGAAATGAGGTCTGGGCTTGAGGGAATAGCAGGAAAAGTTTAACCCCAGACGGCCGTGCAACTTTCTGTGATGAAAAGCTACCTAATCAGCGGGTGCAAATTATGTTAATTCCGTGCAGTCATCAAGCTTTCCGCCTTGCCGCATCATTTACCTTTGGATTTCACAGAAGTTCAACCCCCTGGCTTGCGTCTGAACTGGAGTAAGCCCTGAGATACTCGTCATCCTCTGGTTAGGGTGAGCGTCGATGTAAATACGGGCTGGTGATTTTAACGTGACACATGGCTGTCTTACTAGAACCTGGTTAATTTTAGCTCCCCAGTTCCTCCTATTGTCTCAGATTGTTTTTTCAGTGTGTTTTGGATGTTGAAGTTTTGTCGCTGGTCAGTCACTTTCTCAGCACTATGACCTCACTAGCTTTTGTTCCTGTGCGGATCTGCGCCCAGGGAAAGCTGAATGAAAAAAGTGTAGACTGCTCATAAAGAGGCTGTGGGAAATGAGCTGCTGTTTTAATTTTCCTTCGAATTCCAAGGCACAGTATTTAATTAAGACACAGGTAAGGTCTTGGGTTGTATGCAGTAATTAAAGCTAGGTTTAACCCTGTTTTCGTTTGCACCATGACCGATTTAAGAGAGTAAACCTTGAATTTAATTATGCAGTTCACGGAATGAATGGGCGAGATAGAAAAATACATTTTAAGAAACTCGGTGGTCTGTACTAATTCAGAATGGATTGATAGGTAGAAGGAGAGGTTCCATCATGTAAGTGGGTTGAAGTAGAGGGTGAAACGTTGGCTATTCATTATCAAGCGACTACATAATGTGATTTGGAGGTTGTTTTGAAACCTACTGAGCTTTAAGCTCATCTGGCATTCATTACGTACAATGCAGTTCTTAAACAAGATGAAACTGTATAGCTAATGACATAAAATGTTTCCTCCTTATCTAATCAGAAGTCTTTTCTTGAGTAGCTAGATTAGATGTTATTCAGAAAGGATAATATGGGAAATAATTACTCTCTGTATTTCATTTGTAGAATTCACCATATGGTCTCTAGATCAATAAAGAGGAGTTTATAGTATTATCAACCGGGGGCATATAAGAATATGATACTGGTTTGGTTTCTTAAACTTGCTTATGAAATTTGATCTGCAGTTTGCAGTAATTTTGTAGTATTGGTTCATTTGTCCACCTCATTTTGGGGGGAGTTCTATGAAATTGTAGAATTTAAGTTTGGCAACAGGAGGCAGTATATCCTAGTGAGTAAGGCTGATCTATTCAATTATTTAGTAGGAGGTAGTATTTTGTAGTAGTTAATATGTTCTAAGTGAAAATGCCAGAAGCACAAGAATTTTAGGAAGAAAATAGCTAGACCTCTGTAAGATTTTACATTTTGATTTCTGGATGCTGCCAGTTATAGAGGACCTGACCCTTTGTCCCAGTGTATAATGAGTTCTAATACCATCAGTATAATCAGTTATGTCTGTCTCTGTTTGTCCCCCCTCCCCGCCTTAGGAGGTGGGTGAGGATAAAGGGTCTGACCTTGGTGGTTTGGTTTTTCTTTTTTTATTTTCCTCTTTGTACCAGAAATCGAACTTACAACCTCATGCTTGTCAGGCAGTTGCTTAAGGCACTGAGCTATATCCCTGGCCCGCTGACCTTGTTTATAACTCTAGAAGAAATCAGTCATCTTTCTGCTTTTCTTTTTTTTTTTTTTTTTTTCCGGTGTCACCAGGGATCAAACTCACAACCTTGTGCCTGCCAGGCAGGTGCTTAAGTCACTGAGCCAAACTCCCAGCCCTAGTTTTTTTTTGAGACAGGGTCACACTATGTAGTTCAAGCCGGCCTTGCACTCACAACGCTCCTCCTACCTCAGCCTCCTGAATGCTGGGATTAAAGGCGTGCGCTGCCACGCCCAGCTCATCTTTCTGCTTTTTATGTATTTAGTTTTTTGGTGCTGGAGATGAAATACAGGGCCTTGCATAAGCTAAGCATGAAGACTTCCATGAGCTGCATCGCCCATCCTGGAGATTCTATAATTTTTAATAGTTTTTCAGATGGCCACTTGATCTGTGTGGCTTGCACAAGTGTTTTGAGTATTGGTTGCAGCACACATTTCACTAAGGTAAACTTGTACACTTACCTAAGGACTGTCATGATAATGCAATTCAAATCATGTATGATCAGGAAATACTTGGTAAGTTTGAAAATCTTTGGTCATAAAATATGGCTTCATAACTTTTTACTACTTCTGTGTAAGTATTGTTGCCAATGAAGTCAAGCCCTTGTCTAAGTCAGAAACTTGTGTATTTCGTGACTTACCAGCACATATCATGAATTTTCCCTCATGACAGGCAGAATTTCATTACCAAAAGGGGCCTTAATTATTAAAATTATTGTCTAGTGGCCTATAGTAGGGGATTATCCTAGCTCTGGTTTGGTAAAATGGAAAAAAAATAACCATGTAAATGGTGTTTGATGTGATAGGCATGCCTATAATCTCAGCACTGGTGAGGCTGAGACAGAAGGATCATTTGAGTCTGGGAGTTTGAGGCCAGCCTGGGCAACATAGTGAGGCCCTATCTCAAGAGGTGTGGGGGAAGAAAACAAATATAATTTCTAACTTATGAAAAGTGAGCTTAACTTCATGGTCACTTGGTGGACTTGTTTTCAAGGAGCAATAGGAAGAATATGGGGAATTTGAGAGGGAGCTGGGATGCGGTTAAAGAACATGGTTCTTAAATAGTGAGAGCCATGTCCATTACTGCTTGGACCACTTTATTATCGACTTGTAAATGTGCTCATGTGGTGCCTTGTCTCTTGGCACACATAGAGCTCTGCGTACAGTAGCTGCGTTTGTGCTTTAAGTCATATTCTTTTTGACTCCCTCCGTGCAGAATGGGAGATACTGGGATCTATCTCTTTGGCGAATATTTCATCACAGGAGAAATGTGTAGGATACTGCCTGGCATATTGTGTTTAATGACTCTTTAAGGGATTTGGGTAAGCTCAAACCCCGGGCAGTTATTTTTAGCCATGGGTCAGGGAGCATCTCCATTAAGCCACTGACTGAGCCAAGACTTCAAACAAGTAGCAAGTTAAGGAGCTCATTGCTCATTTTGGGTTCATCCTTTGTATTTGGACTCTGTAAACCCTGGGAGGTAGTAGCTGAGGAATTTAAGGAGGATGCCTGATTTCTATGTACTTCTAGATTGTCTTCAACCCCACCCCTGAATTCCAGAATGTCAGACATAACCATAACAGCATATTCTTAAACCATCAAGAGAGAAATGCCAAGCTGTTCTGAATTATCTGCCTCATTTGAGGCTGGACTACATGGGCTTTATGGCATGCTCATCCCAGTAAATGCTTAAGGTTAAGACAAACACCAGGATTTTA
>RJWM01046843.1:0-12159 GCA_004363535.1 Dasyprocta punctata
TCTGACACTGTCCCTGTTTTCCACAGCTTCTGACTCTCCTGATTTGCTAAGCTGTGACGGCCTAGCACCAAGAGAAGTGTAGGTGAGTATTTTTCCTTGATGAGGAATAACAAAGGAAGCCCTGCTGGAGTGTGTGAAAGGCAGGGAGGGACTTTCCAAGCCTAGAGGCCTCTCTAGGTTTAGCCTGTGGTCTCTCCCAGCCCCTAGTTGGAGCTGAGTAGAAAATACAGTGTGAACCACTCAGGTCACTTTTAGAGCTGTAGAACTGAAAATGCCGTGGTCTGTGGAGCACTGCAGGTTCCTGAGACCCTTTTATGCGGTCTGTGGGTCAAAACTACTTTCATAATAGTATGAAAGCCTTATTTGTGTATTTCACTGTGTTAATACATAACTTGATGATACAAAAGCACTCAGCAAAGTGTTGGTGTCTTGGCATGAGCCATGGAGCTGGCCCCAGGCAGTGGATCAGCAGTCAGAGCCTTCTTCACCCCATCTCTTTCCCCTACTCTGTTCCCCTCACTTAGTTCCATTTGAGTCCAGAATGCCATTGGTGAAATAAATTTAAAAAGTTTAAAAACTCATCTCTTCTACCATGAACTTGACAACTTCATAATACATAAAAGCTTCTTTGAGGAGACAGTAATAATAATATTTAATGTAATTTTTTGAAGTTGTGTAATAAAGTCTGTAAACATTTACAAGATCTGAGCAGGTTTTCCAAGTGGTGAATGTATCATGCTACGAAAACATGCATAGGTAAAGAGAGTCTTTCAAAACGTGAAATATGCCAAGATATTTAGTGTCACATAGTGTGAAAAGTTAGCAACCTATTTTTCATTTCTATATAACTGGTAAACCGTTAAGAATTGGCTACTTGTTTTGACACCAATTCAGAAACCTGTGTCAAGAATTATCTGAAAAGATTATTACAATACCTCTTCCTTGACCACATTAGAAACAAATGTGGAAAGGAGGAAGGCAAGAAAAGACCCTATATGGATGAACTGGAAAAGTAATAGCATTACTCATGGTTTCTAAAATAGGTGTATATAAATATGCATGTGTATATGTTTATATATGCACACATGTTATGGTTTATATGTAAAATATCCCCCATAGCCTCATACACACATAGGTGGGGTTTGGGGAGGTGACTGGAACACGGGTGTGTGATATCACTGGATTAGTCCATTGATATGTTTATAGCTGGGTGTGATGCTGAGAAGTGAAGCCTCATGGGAAGAGGTGGGCCACTGTGGGCGTGGCCTGGCCTATGTATACCCTCCTCCTCCCTTGACTGCTGAGGCTTCCTGCTGCCCTGTCTCTCTGCCATGCTGCCCTGCTTTGGAGCCAGTCAAGTAGGGACTAAAACTTTTTAAGCTGTAAGCTAAAATGAACCTTTCCTCCTTTAATTTGTGCACGTGAGGTATTTTGTTCCAGCAGTGAGAAAGTGACAAAGACAACATGTATATGTATGTGTATATAGATATTTATATTTTCTACTCTGCCTGCCGAAAGGGGCAGGAAGGGAAAATGTGCCTGTAGTAATTAGCACATCTAGTTCCAGATCTTGGTTTCCAATACTATTGCCTGCTAAAAGGAGGCAGGACTGATCTTAGGGCTTATGTAGATAGTACTGTGCAGGATGAGCCTTGGGTAGCTTGTCGTGCCACATAGTAAGGAAGAAAACACAGATAACACACACACGGAGTGATTAAGTCGTGTTACAAGAACAACAAAGTCAGTCTGAAGAGGATCCTGTGGCCAATCTGGGACAGTGAAGGATTTCTGAGTCCATACTGAAAATAACCTATATATGTTTAGTCTATCCATATTTCCATAGGGAGGGGAAGAAAGATCTTCGGTGATAGGAGAGTGCTGAGTGGCAGCTGGAAATGCAGAGGGAGCACTGACATCGGAAAAGAGCATTTTACAACCTCATAATAAAGGTTGGATTAGGCAAAAATCATCAGTAGACACTCAGTTTCCTGCTACTGCTATAACAAATTATCACAAACTTAGTGGCTTAAACCAAAACATTTATTAACTTAACAGTTCTGAAGGTCAAAAGTCCTAAAATCAATGTGTCAGCAGGACTATGTTCCTTCTTAAGGCTCTTAAGGGAGAAGCACTTTCCTTGTCTTTTCCAGATTTATTCCTAGGTGTCTGGAACCTTTAGTGTCATTGTAAATAATATTGCTTTTAAACTTCCTTTTTCCTATGTTCATAGTCTTGTCATCCATAAATAATGATAGTTTTGCCTCCCACCCCTACTTCTCATATACTTTTTTCCTTGCCTCATTGCACGGGGTACAAACTTCCAACTCAAAAATAAAAGTTTCAACATTTTAACATTAAGTATGATGTTAGCTGTAAATTTTTTATAAATCTAATTTACTAGTTTAATTACTATTTTGTCTATTCCTAATTTGTTAAGAGTTTTTAAGAATCATATGTGATTATTGAATTTTATGTAATGTACTTCTACATATATTGAGGTGCTTTTATGATTTTTTAATGTGGTGAATTACACTGATTATTAATCTGGTAGAATACATTATCTGTTTTATAGATCAAAATCATTTTCATGAAAGGTCCTGGCCTCTTCCTTTTTATGATGATTTTCTTGTTAGGTTTTAGTATCAAGGTTATTCTGATTAATAAAATGACTTAAAGTGTATTTAAACTCCCCATTTTAAAAAGACTTAATTCTTTAGAACAACTTTAGGTTTACAGCAAAATTGAGAAGGGGGCACAGAGATTTCCCATACAGTCCTTACCCCTACACATGCACAGCCTTCCCCATTACCCCATCCCTCATCGAAGTGTTACAGCTGATGAAACTATGCTGACGCACTACTGTCACCCAAAGACCTTCATTCACATTATGGTGCACTCTTGGTGTTTTATATATTTGGATAAATATATAATAATAATACAGTTCTGTCAGTATAATCTCACATGTGTAGTTTTAGTATTCTAAAAGTCTCTGTACTCTGCCTTTTCATTCCTCCCACCATCCAAAACTGGCAACCACTGGTTTCTAATTTATTTATTTATTTATTTTGGTACCAGGGATCAAACTCAGAACCTCGCGCCTGCCAGGCAGTCGCTTAAGCCACTGAGCTAAAACCCCAGCCCTAACCACTGGTTTTTAATTTTTTAATTTTTTTTTTTTTTTTTACTGTTTCCAAAAGTTTGCCTTTTTCAATATGTTTTATGTTGGAATACAGTTTGTAGCCTTTTCAGATTGGCTTCTTTCAGGTAATAGTATCATTTTAAGTTGCTCCAAGTCTTTTCATGACTTACTAGCTCATTTCATATTACCATGGAATAGTATTCCACTGCTTGGCTGTAGTAAGTTTATTTACCCATTCATGTACTAAAGGATGTCTTATTTGTTTTAATTTTTGGCAATTACAAACAAAGCTGCTTTCAACATCTGTGTTCAGTTTTTGTGTGGATATAAATTTTCTACTCCTGTGAATAAATACCAAAGAGCAGGATTTCTAATTGAATGGTAAAAATATGTTTTAGTTTGTAGAAACTGTTTTCCAAAATGTGTGCACCACTTTGCGAAATTCCCACCAGTGATGAAACAGAGGTCCTGTTAAGTCACATTTTTTACAGCATTTGATATTATCAGTATTTTGGATTTTGGCTATATTAATAGGTGTGTAGAAGTATCTTGTTTTAGTTTGCATGAGATTACTATGTGCACATGATGCAGAATATCTTTTCATGTGCTTGTTTTCCATTTTTGTGTATTTTCAATTGCAATCTTTTACTGGATAGTTTATACCACATAGTTTATCCCAGTCTGTGATTTTCCTTTTCATTTTCTTAAGAGCATCTTTTTGCAGAGAAGAAATTTTGATTTTAATGAAGTCTAAGTAATTTCTAAATTCTAAATTATTTCTAAAGTCTAAATTATTTCTAAAGTCTAAATTATTTCTTCCATGCATTGTGCCTCTGGTGTTAAATCTAAAAAGTCATCATGAAACCTCAGCTTATCTAGAAATTCAAGCTTCTTCTATCTAACAGGAGTTATATAGTTTTGTTTTACATTTAGTTCTATGAACCATTTCAATCAAGTTTTTATGAAGAGTATGAGTCCTGTGTCTAGATGATTTTTGTTTTTATTTTGCATATAATTATCCAGTTGTTTCAGCACTGGTTATTGAAAATTTTCCTTTCTCAATTGTTATTTATTACCTTAACCCTTTTCTCAAAGATCAGTTGACTGCATTTATGTGAGCCTATTTCTGGGCTCTTTCTTCTCTTCCATTCATCTATATTTGTCTATTTTTTCACTAATATCAACTTATTATCAACTAATAATTGTCCTGGCCAGGAGTCTGACTCAGTGGCTTAAGTGCCTACCTAGCAGGTGCAAGGCTGTGAGTTCGATCCCCAGTGCCACAAAAAAAAAAAAAAAGAAACTAATAATTGTCCTCATTATGTAGTTTTATAATAAGTTTTGAATTTTGATTGTGCTGGTTCTCCAACTTTGTTCTTCTTTTTCAGTGTCGTGTTTGTCATTCTGAGGGTTTTTTTTATATCTCCACAGAAACTTTAGAATTAATTTGTTGATATCCTCAAAATAAGTTGCTGGGATTTTAATTTGGATTACTATCCCCCCTTTTTAAATTTCCTAGATGAATTTGTATTGAATTGTTTTTAATTCCTTATAGATTTGATGGAAAATACTAGTAGAATCATCTGGAGTTTTGTTTGGTAGAAAGGTTTTTAATCACAGATTCTACTTCTTGGGTTAAAATACTATGCAAGTTATCTATTTTTGTGTATGTTTCTGGTTAATTTTTCCTTAGGAATTAGTTCAACTGAATTTTTGGTTATTGGCATTAAATTACTAATAATATAACCGATTTTCTTTTTTAGTGTCCTAAGGCTCTATTGTCATAAACCTTAATTTTTTATTTCTAATAATGTGTATGTTTTTGCTACTTTTTAAACAGTCTTGTACATGCTATCCATTTTATTATTCTCTTCAAAGAACCAACTTTATTGATCGTCTTTGTTTCTTAATTCATTAACTTCTGTCTACTTTGGCAGGGATTAATTTTTGAACTTTCTATTGGTGTGCAGCCTGCTTGCAAAAAAGTACACTAATCTCAAGTGTGCAGCTCTGTGCATTTTTAACAAGGCAAATATACCTATATAAACAGAATTTAATGTAAGAGACAGACACTACTAGCATCCAGAAGCTCACCCTCTGGGTCTCTTTTAGTTTCTAGTCTCCAAGAGTTGACATCATCTGTATATTTATTTCACATGCTTTGACTTTCTATAAATGGAATAATACAATATGTATTCCTTTGTTTCTACTTCTTTTTCTCAGACTGTTATCTGAGAGTGATTTGTGCTATTGAATATGGTAATAGTTCATTCTTTTTAGTGCTAAATAATATTCTACAGTGTTGTATTGTATTGTATATACATGTAGTCATAATTTATTAATCCATCCTAATATTTTTTTCTGTTAATGGGCATACAGGTAGTTTCTAGTTGGGGGCTGTTGTAATTCCTTTCATCAAGAGGGAGAAGCTAAGCTGCGTGTGGGTGGCCTGTATCTGTAATCCCAGTACTCTGGAAGGCTGAGGCTAGAGGGTCACAAGTTCAACCCCAATATGGGTAACATAGTGAGTTAGTGAGACCATGTCTGAAAGTAAAAAATAAAAGAGTGCTGGAGATGTAGCTCAGTGTGAAGGCCTTGGACTCAATCCCCAGTACCACAAAAAGTGGGAAATGGATCTGGGCTAGAATCTAGAAATTGTGACTTGCTTTGGCTGATGAGTTTTTATAAAAGTTATGGTGTCCCAAACCTAGGCTAGTCTGCTGGAGAATGAGATTCCAAAAAGAGTATAAATATGTCATCTCAGCAGAGGCTGCCTTTTCTATGTGTCTGTGTGTGCGCGTGCGCATGTGTGTGTGTGCAATGTCTTTCTTTTTTTACTTGAAGTCTTTATTGAGATAATTGCAAATTTACATACAATTATAAGTAGCAATATGAAAGAATCTCTTGTAACTTTGTTCATTTTCCCATGATAGTAACATTTTGTAAAACTTATAGTATAGTAGCTGAATATGTGCTAGTATAGTAGCACAACCAGGATTTTAACATTGAAACAATGCCAATATTATATCAACATTGACATGCAGAGATCATTAATACAGTACACTATTAATATAAAATTCAAAGTTATACTGACTTCCCCTAATTTATTCTGTTCCTTTGTGCACTGATATACAATTTTATCAGACATGCAGGTTCATATATTTACCACTATAGTTAAGATACTTAACAATTCCAAACCAAAAGGATCCCTTGTTACTTTTTGTAACTCCAACCACTTCCTTCCTTCTTTCTTACAATCCTCCTAACCTCTAGAAGCCATTAATACACTCTCTGTTTTTATAATTTTTTCATTTCAAAAATTTCACCAAATACAGGCATGGTGGTCTTGCTAGCAATCCCAGATACTTGGGAAACTGAGGCAGAGCATCACAAATTTGAGGTCAAATTGTACAACTTAGCAAGACCTTGTTTCATTAAAAAAATTAATAAAAGGGATTGGAGGATAGCTCAATGGTAAGTGTTCTGGGTTTGATTCCTACCATGGCAAAAAAAAAGATATGAAAATAGAAAATAGAAACATACAACCATACAGAATGCAACACTTCAGAATTGGTTTTTTACACTTACTGTAATAATGTGGCAGCTCGTCCAGTTGATAACAGTAGTTTGTTCCTTTTCATTGGTGAGTAGAATTTTGAGGTTATGCACACATTACCATTTGCTTTCACCTGGTGAAAGGCATCTGGGATTATTCCAGTTTGTGTCTGTTATACAGCTACTATGAGCATTCATATACAGATTTTTTTTTGTCAGTACCAGGGATTGAACTCACAACCTCGTGGCTGCCAAGCAGGCGCTTAAGCCCCTGAGCCAAACTCCTGGCCCTATTTTTTTTTTTTTTTTGAGGCAGGGTTGCACTATGTAGTTCAGACCGGCCTTGTTCGCACTGTAGCCCAAGCCGGCCCGAACTCACATATACAGATTTTCGTATGAACGTAAGTTTACATTTCTCTGAGATTGATGTCCAAGACTGCAACCGCTAGGTAAATGATGATTGTATATTTTATTTTGTTTTGTTTTATACTGGGGATTGAACCCAGGGACTTTACCATGAGCTGTATATCCAGGCTCCTACCTCTCTTTATTCTGAAACAGGGTCTTGTTAAGTGGCTAAATTGTTCAGGATAAGATCAGGCTTACAGTCCTCTTGCCTCAACTTCCCAGAGTGCTAGGATTATAGACATGTACCACCATGACTTGATGATATTAAGTCTTATAAGAAACTGCCCAACTGTTTGCTAGAGTGATCAGATGTTTTTACATTTCCACCAGCAACACAAGAGCAACTGAGTTTCTCTGAATCCCTGTCATCATTTGCTGTTGTCACTAATTTTTATTTTAGCCATTCTGTCAGGTGTAGTACAGTACTACACCACTGCAGTTTTAATTTGTGTTTTTCTAATGACTAATATCGAACATTTTTCATGTTCTTATTTGACATCCGTGTAAGCTTTTCAGTGAACTGTTCATATATTTTGTGCATTTTTGTAAAAAATTATTGTTGCATTCTGAAGCCTCTTTTTAGATTCTGCATGCTAATTCTTTGTGAGATGGCAAATATGTTTGCAAATATGTCTTCCCAGTATCCCAGTATGTAGCTTGTCTTTTCATCCTATTTACCTCAGTTTCCACAAAACAAAAATCCTTAATTTTGATTAAGTTGAATTTATTAATTTTTTATTTTCCAGATTATGCTTTTGGGTACACTAGCAACTCTTTTCCTACCCCTAGGTCACAAAGATTTTCCCCTAGTTTCTAAATATTTTTATATTTTAATATTTTATGCTTATTTCTATGATCCATTTTAAGTTATATTTTATATGAAATCTGAGGCTTAGCTCAAAATTCTTTCTTCTTTTCTTTTTTCCCTTCTTTGTGTATCTATCTGATGAGTACCATTTGCTGAAAAAGGCTTTCCCTGCTTTTATTGTCTTGAATCCGTAAAATCAGGCATACTGGTGTAAGTCTACTTCTGAGTTCTCCACTCTGTTCTATTGGCCCGTGTCATCTATCGCTTTGCCAAGATCAATGTTTTGATTACAGGAGCTATATGTTATGCCTTAGTGTCAGTATAGTGGTTCCTCTTGCTTTGGTCTGGCTGGGATTATTTTACCTATTTTAGGTATATAAACTTAACTATCTGTACAAAAATCTTGCTGGAATTCTGAGAGCAATTTCATTAAACCTATTGATCTATTTTGGGAAAATCAAAAGTTTTACCATGTTGAGTTTTCTAATCCATGAGCCCAGCCTGTGCTATAGTTTGGATCTGGAATGTCGCCCAAAAGGTTCACGTGTTAAAGGCTTAATTCTCAGATTGGTGCTGTTGTGAGATGGTAAAAACTTCAAAATGTGGGGCCTAGTGGGAGTCTTCTGGTTTTTGTGGCTATGCCACTGAATAGGATGGTGGGACCCTCTCTGTGTTCCACATCTTGGCTGTGAGTGAGCAGCTTTGCTCTGCCACGTGCTCCCTTCCATGATGTGCTGCCCTGCCACATTCCCAAGGCAATGAGACTAACTAACCATGTAGGGACACCTTCAAAATAGCCACAATTAACCTTCTCTTTATAATTGGACTATCTCAGGTGTTAGTTACAGTAATGGAAAACTGACTAACACAGTATGTTTCCTCATTTATTTTTTTAAATGAAGTTTATTTAAAAGCAACTATGCTTCCACTTCATGATAACAAACAAAAACAAAACACATAATTTACAAGAGTATTAAAATATAAAATAGTGATAAATCTCACCACAACATTTACAAGACCTATACACAGAAAACTAGAAAACTTTACAGAGAAATTGAAGATGTCAAGAAACATTTTAAGGTGAAACACTTAGATAACAATTTTCTAAAAACCGATCCAATAATCTAGTTCTAATGAAAATTCTAATTTTTTTAATTGGCAGGCTTTTCTAAAATTGATATGAAAATCCAAAAGACCCGAAATCATTAAAACAACTTTGAAAAGGAAGAAAAACTTTGGGAGGTTAACATGACATAATTTCCAGAATTAATATACATATATAACCTTTCATTTGCTCTTTCAACTCCTTACACTAGGGAAACAATGAGAGTCTGATTTATTTCACTTTCCTCAATTATTTAAAATTTATTTTGATTTATTAGTTGGTTGTGTTTTTAATAAATAAAAATTGCTAGTTAAAAGTATCCAATGTGCTAATTTTTTTCTTTTCTTTCTTTCTTTCTTTTTTTTTTTTTTTTTTTTTTTTTTTTTTTTTTTTTTTTTTTTTTTTTTTTTTTTTTTTTTTTTTTTTTTTTTTTTTTTTTTTTTTTTTGGTACTGAGAATTGAACTCAGGACCTTGCCCTTGCCAGTCAGGCACTATGCTGCTGAGCTATATCCCTAGCCCAATATTTTCTTTTAAAATGAGCATAGTCTGTATCCTATTTAAGAAAAATTTGGCTATACTAAGGTCTTATATCTTTTTTTTAAAAGCTTTATCAGTAGTTGGGTGTGGTGGCACACACCTGTAATACCAGCACTCAGGAAGCTAAGGAAGGTGGATTGTGAGTTTAAGGCCAGCCGAGGATACATAGTGAGTTCAAAGCAGGTTTGGACTACTTAGTAAGATCCTGTCTCAAGAAACTAACCAAATAAATAGCTTTGTCTGTCATCAGTCTTTTGATAGGATAAGAAGGGGATGGCAATACAACACTCCTACTCTAACAACTAGAAAAGCTTTGTACTTTATGAGGACATCAAACAGTTCTAGAAGCAACAAGTACTGTATGAACTTAAATTGCAGAGGGTTGAACTGATGATAACTAGTGGGTTTTTTCCCTGCTGATGTCAGACTAGGACTGAAGTTTGAAACTATGGCATGCAGAGAAAGTCTCCTGGGGAAATAAGAACCACCTAGTGTCATGGTGGCTACGCAAGGCTCAGTGACAGATTGAAGACTTGCGATCCTGGAGCTCTCATAGGAGGTTGCCAAATTCTGAGACTGTGTTGGGGACTGAGGGGTTATACAGAGAATACCTAAAAGGCAAAATAAATTTGATGCTTAGGCTTCCTGGTGATGGAAAAGATCTTACCTCAAAAACCTATCCAGTCTCAAAAATCTTTGAGACATTTGTGAGACTTTGCAGTGTGTGAAGCAGGAGAATAACAAATGAAGTTCAACACCTTCAACCAGCTGAAGTGAATCTCCAGTGGTCTTTCATGGCTGTGGGGACAGAGATGTTCTAGATCTCAATGAAAAAGAAAACAGGCAAAACTTATCTAATTTGTTGGTGGTTACTATGGTACAACTGGAAGGGATCATGACTATATGAAAAATACCAATTTTCTAAGATCTAGGCCATTAAAGTAGATGTAGTATTACACACCTATGATTACTTAGCAACCCTAGTTAGAATGATCATGATTTTGAGGCCAGCTTGGGCAACACAACAAGATCTCATCCCTCACTCTCAAATGTACTTTATATAAGTTATACCTCAACAACAGATAAAAATAATTTTTCAAAGAGAAATTAAAAAATTCATTTTTCATATTTAAATTTTTAGAATTTTGTTTGGTGAATTGAACCCAGAACCTTGAACATGCTTGACAAGTGCTCCACAACTGAGCTACACCTTCAAGTTAAATTTGCAGTACATCTGGAATACAAAAGATGACACAATGTAGGGTCAAGATATAATTTTTCTAATTGTCTCAGCACCAGTTAATTAAAAATTATTCTTTTCCCACTGCACTGTAGTGTCAGCTTTGCCACTAATCAATTTGTGAGTTTTTTTTCTAGGCTGCCTACTTAGTCTGCTTGAACTGTCCTAACAAAATATCATAGACTGCTGGCTTAAACAACAGAAACATATTTTTCACACTTCTAGACCCTCAAAAGTCCAAGATCAAGGTGTTGGGCAATTACATTTGTGTTGAAGGCTCTTAGTCTGACTTGTAGACAGCCACCTTCTTACCATGTCCTGGCATACAGAGAGCCAGGAAATCTCCCCAGTGTCTCCCTTTATATAAGAACTTAACCCCATTGTGAAGGTCACATGTTCATGATCTCATTGAAGCCTAACCAATTCCCAAAGGCGTCATCTCCAAGTACTGCCACACTGAGGTTTAGAGTTTGAATATATAAATTTAGAGGGACACAGTTTTGTCTATAGTAGTACTCTATATTGTGGTTTTATTTTCAGTTCTTTTGTAATTAACACATGACCCTAAGTAATATAGTAGAATAATAGGTCTCGATATCTGGCACTGTAAGTTTTTCAGTTTTGATTTTCTTCTTCAAGATTGCTTTGGCTATATTTAGCTAGAAATATATCTGCCTCCCAAATAGAGATATCTTTATAATGCTGAATTTTCTGACCTATGAAATTGATATAGACTCCTCCCCTTCATTTCTTAAATGTGTTTAAATTTTGCTTAGAAATGTTTTGTAGAGATGTTTCATGTCTAAAGTTGCATTTGGAAGAATTTGCAATTTTTTATACTATGATAAATTGCTGATTTAAAACCTTTTTAGTTTCTTTTTTTTATCCTCCACTATATGTAACTACAACTGGGTTTTGAATATTGTCCTTATATCCAGCAATCTTATTAAATTCACTCATTCGTGTGTACATTTTAAAATCCCACTTACACATATGTTTCATCTAGAAACAGTGACAATTTTATTTTTATCTTTTCAGTCATGTCTTTTATTTAATTTTAATTGGCAATGGCTTTGATTAAAATTTTCTGTATAATGTTAGATTGAAGTACTGATAATTGACTTTTTCTTATAACAGTGAAAAACTTTCAATATTTTGTTGTGAAGTATTATGTTCACAGTTAATTATTTGAAATAGTCTTTATTGGATTAAAGAAGGCCTCTCATATTCTTAATGTGCTAGAACTTTTTTTCCTTTTAATCAGGAATATCTGTTGAATTTTGCATATCCTGAGATGGTCATATATTTTTCCATTTTTCTTTAGTGTAGTGAGTTACACTGGTTAATTCTTTAATGTTAAACCACT
>RJWM01046844.1:0-12157 GCA_004363535.1 Dasyprocta punctata
AAATATCAAAGCTAATAAACTTAAAAGAGGTTTTTTTAAGCTAAGAATTTTGGCAGTTAGCCCTATTGCTCTTGTGTCTGAGGCAAGGCAGTATTCATGGCAGGAAGCATTTTAGAGGAATCTGCTCACCTTATGATAGCTGGGATATGAAAGAAATAGGAAGAAAGAAATTGAGGTCTCATACTCCCTTTTGAGGGTACGACCCCCCAGTGACCCGACTTTCTTCCACCAGGCTCCACCTCTTAAAGTATCAACTACTGCCCAATTGTGCCAAGGTGGAAATCAAGTCTTTAATACATAGGGCTTAGGGGAAAATTTCAGATCCAAACTATGACAGACAGACTTTTGAATTCTAACAACTTTCAACACTCTGAGGATCTCCTGAGATTTTTGTCTCTTGGGCTTTAAAAGATGCTTCTTGTTCATCCCTTAACAATGTTGACAATGCTTTTTTATCTCCTCTATGTGACCAAACTCAGCATTCACTTCCTCGTTTCTTCTGATTGACTTTCAGTAAGACAAAAATACATTGATTAGATTAGCAAGCAACCCTAGAAAAAAGTCACGCAAAAGATCTTATAGAATTTATAACTTACCACAAACCTACATTATTTTCATAAAACTCTAGAATAAGGCCTAATGGGAGAATCTCCTATATTTGGCAATAAAGGTATATTCTAGGATATAATTATCAAGTAGAGATAAAAACTAGTGCTTTTTGTTTTATTACTTTGTTTTAATCAAACAAATTAACTAATCCCATGCATGAGTTATAATGTAATCTGTAAGCTTGAGCATGTGTCTTTGAGAGCACAACATTGGATAACAGAACATCTTAATCACTGAAAGAAATTTGACCAAAATTATAACTGGGGCATCCAAAATGGTGAGTATTTTGAAAATAATTGTCTACAGACAAGTAGAAAAAATAAACATCATAATTTATTTTCAGATTTACTGACTGAACCAATACATCTTTATAAATAATTATACTTTTGCCATGAAAATATAAAAGTATTTATTAATTATGATTTTGTGAGTTAACCTGAGGTACTACACTTACTAGCAGTGCTTGAAATTAAAAAATTAAATTATAGTATCATTTGAAATCAGACCAGCTGTTCGAAACCTCTTGCTACTTGTCAGCTTGTATTTTAAAAGGTTTAAATTATATTTTTTGGTGTGGAACTCAGAGCAATATGTGGAGTAAATTATTATCTGCACTTGATATTGTCTTAAGTTTGATGTTGCACTATTCTTGACATTTTTTTTCAGATTTTTGCAGATTAAAAAAAAAAGTCCTTTATTTCCAGTCCTGCCTGGGGGTGTGAGTGAGGAACAAAACAAGCAGAGAACAATGCCCACTCCATCCAGGAAGAGTCTGACTCTTCCCCAGGGAGCTGGAGGACACGGGGAGTGAGAGGCGGCCTTCGTCCTCCTACCCAGCCTCCTCCTCAGCCAGTGCTAACTGCTGTTAGGAAGTTTTACAAGCAGAGAAATGTGGGAGTGGGAGGTCAAAGGCTGCCTTCTTCACACATCCTGCCTCTGCTGTTCTCTCTCCTCAGTTCTTGGGTGCCACCATAGGGCTCCTAGGGGAAGCAGGCAGGTTGTCCAGGAGGCTTTGCCAGACTTGGCCCCTGGGCTACAAGGACCAGTCCACTGGCAGCTTCCTTGATGCTGCTTGTGAGACAGCAGGGAAGTCAGGGACATCACAGTGTGGGGAGTAGCTTCAGAGATCTCTTGACTTTTCTGGAGAGAAAATCTAATCCCCACAGAGGCTGCCCTTCTTTTCTATTCCCCATCTTCAGGCCAAAAGGAGTCCAGGACAAAGCACTAAGTGGCCATTTGCTACAAAACATCCGGAGATGCCTCAGGGCAGCTCATGGCTCATCGGTCAGGCTCCCACCCAGCCACACAGTCACGCAGTGTTAAGGCGTCTATGTCAGCAGGCATGGCCAAACTGGGTCCGCCTTCTCTCACCACCTGCACAGGGTATAAGGAGAGAGCCACCCCGTTGCTGCCAAAACAGGCCGAAGGGTGAGAAGCTGGCAATGGAAGGTTAACCAGGCCTGGAGGAGGAGGTGGGAAGAAGGAAGGGAACAGCTTTCAAGGCCTCTACCCAGGCCTGCTGGCTGCCCTCGGAACCTTGGCCATAAACCCCCTGGAAAATGGGGGACAGAAACAGGGGCTAGAGTATTGGGATTTTGGAGGAAGCCAGAACTACCAATATTTAAAGCTAAAGCCCTGTCTTCTACGCTGCCTGCCTCTCCATCTCCTCAAAGAAACGAAAGGCCCCTGAGAGCCATTGAGGAGTATCCCAAACTCTTGACCAGCCAAGCCCCTGCAGAGAGGACCTTTCTTCTGAGTGGCCCCATCTCTGGGCCCCTCAGGAATATCTATCTAACTGTGCCTGGCTGGGAGCCCCGGACCCGATCTGGCTGCCCTGCCAGCCCTAGGAGTTCTGCAGCATGCTGGTGCACATAGATCTTCAGGACAGGCACCAGCTCCATGTTCGTGGCACTCATTAGTTCTCCTTTAGCAGCAGCAGGGCTTGCCTATCAATCTCCCAGGCATGAAATTCCTCTGCAATCTCCTGGCATCCTGGTGGAGAGTGGATGAATTCATAGACATCTTCTACATTGCACTTGGGAGGCTCACTTGTTAGGAAGTGGTGTCCCATGCCTACCAGAACCCACATATGCATGTCAGAGAGCTCCAGGTCTCACTGGCCTTGTCACCGGCAAGAGGTGGAAGAGCTGGCTGAGATGGGTGACAGGGGTTCCTCATAGCTTGAGTTATCTGAGCAATGGCTAGAGCCTTCCTGGCTGTGTGTCAGCTACAATGCAGCAGTAACTGAAAGGGGCACAGTGTCTGTTGACTGCTTCTTGGTATCCTTGCTAAGTGTTGGTAGACCGGCTTTGCTGGCCCTCCAGCAGTTGTGGGTTGTGGCCCCTGCCTTCTGCAGCTTGCTGTGGTCTGAGCAGAAAAGTCCCACTCACTTGGTGCATCCCACACTGTACTTTTTGCACAAGCCATGGAACAGAAGCACTTGCACCGCTTCAACTTGTAGACCAAGTCCACCTGGCCACAGAGTTTACACTTGAGTTTGAGGGGAGTGCCCTCCTCCTTGGATTCTTGAAGGTAGGGCTCCTCCATCTATGAGTCAGTGGTAGTAGTATGGTCTTTCCATGGAAATTTCTCAGGCAAGAACCACTGTGCATACTTCTTGAGATTCCCCACCAACAAGGAAGAGAGTCCCACTGGGAAAGGCTCTGCCCACTCCTGGATCACAAAACCTTTGATAACATGCATCAGGATTTGGGGTTTCACAGTGGCCTACTCTTGCCAGGAGCCTCTGAGCCAGGGTTGCAGCAGCGCATCCAACCACAGGGGCCTGTCCAAGCCTCAACAAAGGGGGACTGGGATGCTGGCTCAAGCGGGGTCAGGAAGCCGGGTGGGGGGTGCAAGTAGTGGGTGCTCGAGGGTTGCCTCTTGCCATATTTTTAAGTTAGGTTTTATAATATGTATATATCTTTTTTCTGGAAAAGTTTTCAGTAGTAAAATATTAAAACTAAATAATTAGAAGAAAGAATACACATAAAAAATGAAAGGACTAAAATTTAGTGTTCTCTTATTACTCTTCTAGCACAATTTTTATTATGAAGTGTTTTTGTGTATCTCTTCCTTGGATCACCTCATAAAAGGTGTAAATTTGTGAAGATAGGATCTACCTTTTAGGATGTTTTCCTAAGTTCTAACTAAATTCTATTAAAGAAATATTTTATTCTTTGCCTTTTTCAGGTGAAAGAATTTGAAGAACAAGGGACTTTATAAAAATACAATAACTGTAATTATCAGTGCCAGAGAAGACAAAATAAAAAAAGGAAAATACTTTCGAGTATTTGATATTTAGAAGAATAACTAATTTTGTGTTCTGTTTTATTTTCTGGGGGGTCTTATACCTTTCAATTATTAACCAAATACTGGAATTCTTATATCAAAATCTCTTAGAGTTTCTCAATACCTTAACTTTAAAAAGGTAATCATTGAGAAAAAACAGAAATATTAGTTTCTTTAGTCTTAGGTTCAGGACATGGAGCAGGCGTGTCGCCCATGGGCCAACTGCATGGCAAAGAGCAGTCCAGAGTGTAACCTGTTTGCCAGGAGTGAGGGGCTCAAGATATACTACTCCCATACGTGCCATCTTAAATATTGTACTAGACTGAGGGGCTTTGAGAGACAACATGCACAGGAAGGACTTTCTGACTTTCTCAGAAGCAAATACCCTCATGTGAGAGATGACTTTCTAATATCTGGAGGAAGGCAGCATCCTCGTCTCTGACACAGGAGACTGAGCAAAAAAGCTTGGTTAGGTTTCTTTCAGTTCATTGCCATTAGATTACACTTTTTTGCCCTGTAATATTCTTTGATGATCAGCCACCCTGCATGAGTTCTTGCTGGCTTCAACTGAGGAGTAGCATAAACTTGCAGGAAAATTTTTCCAACTTTTAGAAGTAGATAAAAGAGATTCTTGTGTGTTCTTGTAGCAGTGGTAGACATTGTCTGACGGGTTTCTTTTATGCTTTATATACTTTATCCTTTTACAGCTCTATGTGGTCTCAAGACATCTGGGAATATTAATGCTCTTATTGCAAATGACGAATTCAACTTTTTCAAAAGGACAAAATTTTAAAATATTGTGATAGTACTCTCCAAGTATTTCTTGTTAAGAACTATAAAAGAAGTTCCTTTGAGGAGTGTGTGGATATCCTGACATTTTACGAGATAGCACAGGTTAATGAGCACCAGCTTTTCTCCATTCCCAAAGCGCCAAGCAACCTGATAATTACCCCTCTGTAGCATTATCAAAAAATATTGCTTAGGATAATAATTCTCAATGGAAAGAAAATGGAGGTTTAGCTGAATTTCTGGAAAACTATAGAAAGAGATATAATATTGGGACATCTTGTGTTGTCTGAAAAGAGCCCCAAAGTATTTCTGAAACTTCTCATAACTCCCAGTGAAAGAGGAATTCAACCTCACAGGAAGTGCAAGAGTATTTTCAGCCCTATATCTTATGTATATAGTGTTATACTCAAAAAAACATTAAATATTACATAATTTAAAAATAATTTCAATTAAAAGAAACAACATTTTTAAAAACAATGTTCTTCCTTATCCCCTTACATTGGAACTTCATAATGAAGTCTACTCTGAGTCATCTGAATAGGTATCCAACATTAAGAAAGTTCTGTATTTTGAAAGGTTTTATAAATATGAAGCACAGAAAAAACAGGGCAAAGGTATCCTTGCAGATCTATTGCTATTCATTTTTGTTTCCCCCTTTCCCTCATTTCTTCTTCTACTTGCTGCCCCTCAGCTGCTTTTGTAGCTGGTGACCTTTGGAGGTGTCATTTTGTTTTAAAACACTGTCCTCATAAAATGTGTTTTTAGTTTTGTTTGCAAAATAAGAAAATTCCTTCAGTAACCAGATGGGCAAGATATACGCAAAGTACAGAATAGTAAGAAATAGGTGATATCATATTCCTTAAGAAGTCGTACTCCTCTGTTCAACTGAAACAGGCGCACAAGAGAACCAGGTGAAACTGGTTTATGGAATTAATTTGAAAAAGAAAGTACTGATTCTGAATTTTGCCAACTCTTACTTCTTTCATGTCCCTCTGTTCTACTGCTTCCAGTGAGAGTTCTTTAAATTTCATTGTTTTTACTCAGTGTCACAATGATTCTGTGAGCTTCATACTGTAAATATTTTGTCTTGTTCCCTTAAACCAAGTATCTTTTCCAATAAAGAAACAATCTGTGCAAAATAATCTTTCTTATAATATGCTACTATATGTTGCACCTAGTTAAGTATCAAACACTAGGAAGTCTCATTTTTAAAACAATATTAATTTGAAAAACTTGACCATTCGTGGTCTGTGGGGGAAGAGAGCAAGAAGTCACCAAGAAGCAAGCCCTCCCTGTGAATCAGTGCCATGCACAGGCTGCTGTGAGGAGAGCCAGATGACAGCTCCTTCCAGTGTGCAGGCCGGGAAACAAGAAAAGTCAACCTCTTCCCCCTCCCCCTGCCATAAGCTACCTGCTGATCTGGAGAAACACAGACTATGATGATGGCTATTAAGGTGGAATACAATTTAATGCTTGTAGTGTTTAGTGTTTTGCTGGCTTTGCAGGTGTAAAGCCAGTGGTCTGATCATCTATCCAGGGGATGGCAATACACAATGTAGCATCTATGGGGGCTCTCCTTCTGAGGGTGGTGGCCATTGTTGATTCCCTACTGCTGTGTTTTGAAGTCCTGTTGTCTTAGTTACTTTTCGCTCATTGCCGAGACAAAATACCTAACGCCCAAAGTTAGGGAAGGAAAGGTTTATTCTTACAGTTTCTTGGGAGTTTCAGTCCTTTAGTTGGCTCCAACATAGGGTGGCATGGTGGGCCTGCTGTTCATGGTGGCTGCAAGCTGCAAGCTGCAAGCCGCAATCCATGCTGGCGAGAGAGAGGGCGGAAGCCAGGAAGCAAGCAAGAGGAAGACCCACCTTCCCTTATACTGTATCTCAGCTCCAGCCCTGGGCGGGTGTAGCAGTCACGTCATTAATCCTGGTGCTAGACAACAAACTGATCACAAGCATCAGATCAGCCCCATCAAAAGTATGAGGACTTGGGGGTACATAGCATATCCTATACACCTGTATTATTTTCATTGTTTTGTTGGGTTGGGTTTTGTTCTGCTTTCTTTTGTTTGATTTTATTGTTTCTGATGACATGGGCAGCTATTTCAAAGATAACAAGATATATTATGGTAGCCATTTTGGATTTATTATTACCTTATTTTGAGTACTTTATTGCATTCATTGTTTTGTTTTCATTGGTATTATTCCGTTGTGCTTTGTTTGATTTTTACTATGTCTGAGGGTATTTGCAGCTATTTTGAAGACAGAAGGAGGCATTATGGTAACCATTGTTGATTTCCTATTGTTTTGAAATCCTGTGTCGCACTGGCTTGTTTTGATTGGCTTTGTTCTGTTTTGTTTTGCTTGGTTTTATTCTCTTTAAAATTAAAAAAAAAAAACGCTTTGGTCTCTGCTTCTTAAATGTTTAGTCTGTGTTGTTATAACAGAAAATTCCACCCCCATCCCCACCCTGGCAGTACACTTCAGTTTGTCAGTTACCCAGGTAATAGTTATGGTTACAGTTCCTGTTACTTTTGTTTCTTAGAAATGGCTGATCATTGTGATGCATAGCTGGTCACTATGATGCATATTGTAATAACCAATTCCCAATTTACAGGCTATTCTGCCTCTGTGCATCCTGCTTGCTTATTCCATATAAGCCCTAGACTACCAAAAATTAGGGCCTGATAGTTTGGGAATGATCCCAATCAGTCCCTGTCGACATAAAACAAAACTGCCTCTGAATCCTGGGTGTCATTTCAGTGTTTCTGTTTGCCATTGCATCTGGTATGTCAGTTGGGAGGACCAACCATGCTGACCTCTTTGGTCACTGCTCAAGGCCCTTGTAGATGGAGCAAGGACCTCTCCAGAATCCAAGAGGAAGACACATCCTCATGATTTCCCGAGTGCCCTCTAGAGGAGAATTTCTGACTCCCCACTAGAATGGCTCACAT
This sequence comes from Dasyprocta punctata, assembly GCA_004363535.1. Taxonomy (NCBI): domain Eukaryota; kingdom Metazoa; phylum Chordata; class Mammalia; order Rodentia; family Dasyproctidae; genus Dasyprocta; species Dasyprocta punctata. The sequence continues at coordinate 7,643 of RJWM01046844.1, forward strand.
TGGACCCTAAAAGGAGGAGGACCCAGTGTCTTTTTGTCTGCCTGCTTGCCTGACTTCTGGGGGCACTCCAATTAGTCTGTCAGTCCTACCCAGCTCGTGCCTCTTCCAGTGCAGCTCTCAAAGTTCTTGGGGGAAAGATGGTGGGAGGATAGAGAAATACATACAAGAGTCGGAATACAGAAAGCTGAGGTCAGGTGGGTACCTCTCTCCATATGGGAGGAATGGAATTGCTCAACCACCACAGCACATTTATTTATACATTCAGCAGGTTGATGTCATTTGACACCCCTCTGCCTAGCAACCTGTTTGCATGGCAGCCACAGGGTACCTCGAGTTCTTGGAGCTGGATCAGTTTGTTTTTGTGGCACACCTTGGGCAGTCTTTGTTCTTGGGATTGGCCTTGCTGCAGTCCCACATGTGTGATCAATCTCCAGTTTCAGCTTTCCCCCACAATTCCTCTTTTTTGTTTTGTAGTCACAGGTGATGGGTGGTCAGTTGAAGTTGGAGGAGATATGTTTGGAGTACATTGTAGGAGACCTTTTCATTCTAAAACACTATTCTGAGTGAACATACTCATTTAGGTTAAAAATTTCCAGTTCAAGGATTTTAAGTCACTATATTCAGCAATGTAATCCTATAAAGTCCATTAATCCATAACAGTACTCAGTTACCAGTGTAGCTGGAAATTGTCAGAAAGTGTTAGTGATTTGAGTTACTTTTATAGCCAGCATATTACAATGGCATTATTTTATACCTGTTGCAGCATACTTTTCTATAGGATGTTCAAATCCAAGTTAAAGTGAGACCTGTATTAATTACAATTAATCTGTTGCTATCTCTCAAGTTTAGTTAAGTCTTCTCAGGATTTACCTTGGAACCACTTATAGTACCTTTTAGTTCTTCTGTCAGTGTCAACTCTCTGGATAGGTCACAGCCATTGCTTGATCAAGTTGCTTTCTGTAAATGCTTGGGAGACTTTTCTCTCTTAGTGATTCTCCTTAGGCACACTATAAAACATTGGTCACTTTCCTCTGTGGTCCCACAGTCTCCTTGGTCAGGAGACTGGGGACTTACTGAGTTATAGGATGTCACAGCAGAAGTTCTTTTATGTCCTAGGTCCTTACTGACCTTGGAAGTCTTGGGTCAAAATATTGGCTGTCCTCCTAGCCCATCTATCTTTCTAGTTTTTCATCTTAAAACCTCAGTTGTTGAACATCCAGAAGACAAGGTTTTTGACATTACATTGTAATGGGAGCAGTGGACTTAACATCATAATTTTATGTGACTATTAAGCACTTTGAGATACAAAGATACAAACTGTTAGTTCTGAACATTCTAGAAGTTGAATCCCTGTAGAATGTTAGCAGACAATAGTTACATATTTTACACAAAAAATTAGAAATCAAAACCATACATAATATTGTAACATGACAATCATGATGACATTTTTAAAACTCACTCAAATTTCTATTTTGACATAAAATAGTTTTTTTAGTCAATCATCCCTATCTAGTGCATAAGAAGCTTTTACCCAACTTTTTGACCTTTAGTGGGATGTCATTGAAGAAATTTGTGACATTGTCTGGATTACTTAGTGCCTAGTCATCTCTAAGTATAATGGCACATACACAGCATATACATCACATGAGTTTTTGTTAAAAGCAGAGATCTGAATCTGAAAGAAAAGTCTATCTCCAGAAACTGTCCCTATTTTTGCATTTTGGAACACCTGTACATCTGGATACATGAATACATTTAATACACCATAGGTTAGTAACAATCAATTGTCATAACCATATGAAAATTGCAGTACCACACCATTTTTACATCAAAAACCTTACAGTTCAGAAAACATTAACTTTTGATGATGACTAATATACACATATCACAAAAATATATTTTAAAACGTTTATTGGGGTGTCTCCCAGAAGGCTATGGAGATCATTGGGGCTTCCTATTAATGAACAAAGGCTGGGATAACAAGACTTCCCAAAGGAAGCCTTGACCAATAATTTTCCAAGCTCAAAAAGTCTCCATTCAGTTACTTCAACAAATTTCTGTTGACCTCATAAAAAACCAGTTGTTTGACACCACCTACAGTTATACTTTTCTGCTGGATGTTTAAGACCAAGTTAAGGTGAGAATTTTTGCTATCAAGGTCAGTTAAGTCTCCTCAGGATTTACCTTGGGACCTTGCATAGCACCTCTCAGTTCTGTCAGTGTCAGCTGTCTGGATGAATCATAGCCATTGCTTGACCAAATTGCTTTCTGTGAAAGCTTGGGAGGTTTTTTCCTCCTGGTGACTCTCCCTAGGCACACTATACATCACTGATTCCTTTTCTCTATGGTCCCACAATCTACTTGATTAGGAGTTTTTATAACTCACCAGAGTTGTAGAATGTTGCTAAAAATTTCCCTCATTGATGATCTTGCAATGCCCATATAACAACCTGAAATGCAGTCTTTTGTGCAGAAGAAAAACCTGCATCCTGTATTAGAACTCCCAAGATTCCTGCTCACTGCTCCCACTTCCTGCTGTGATTCCCACCCTACCTCCTTGAGGCTGCAGGCAGGATCCCCTGGGGGTGATGGCTGCTGCAGCTCATTGGCCCTAGGGAAAGACTACTGCCCCTTGGCCTTGCTGTCCAGCACCAATGCTTCTTTGACAGTGACCAGGAGTGGGTCTGTGCCTGCCTTGCTTCAGGAGATGGGCTCCATCTCTAGGTTGGCTTTGCCAGCACCCTCCTCCCCAGAGGATGCAGCAGTCATTGTCTCTGCAGCCATGGCTATCATTCTTTTTTCTGAATTTTCCCTCCAAAGTGTGAGGCACAAGGGGCCTTGGGCATGGCTGGTGGGTATGTGGTCACGGGGGTGGTCAAGGCATCCCAGCTGAGTTTGCCTAGGGCTGCAACATGGGGCTCTGTCTCTACTCAGTCCTCATTCCTCCCTCCCATGGTACTGTGCTGTATTGAACTGGTTCTGTGGGCAACTTAATTCACGTACAAATAAAAAAACAAATTTCCCTTCCACATTAAATAACCCCCCAGGCTAACACATGCTTTAGCTATTCCTTTCTAATCACTTGGAGCAGTAACCTTTTGTCCTCAGAGCTCAATTAAACACAAGGGAAAAGGGGCCATAAAGCCATAGGTATTGTTAGCTTGTTCTAACTCTTTTAGGGTTATATGGGTACAGTTTCATGAAGATGTTTAATTTTTCCCAGATTACTGGGGACTTAAAGTTCAGTAACAAGGTAGATATCTTGAAAACCCTCCAGAGATCCCCCTGCTTGTCTGGCTTCTTTTAGATCCAATTTCAAGGGAGAGAGAGACTGACTCTACTTCCTGAGAGGCAGAAGTTTTAACTTGTGATGTATTAAAAATTCTCTGAACTGAAAAGATTGAAGTTGCTACTTGTGGCTCAGTTAGGTTGTAGATTTTACCTTGGACAGCTGTGAAACTGAAGCCACAGTCAAACACTCCTCTAGTGGAGAAGGATCATTTTTGTCCCCCTTTGCTCCTCCCTTTTCTTTCTTATTTCTTTTTTTTAAAAATCTTGTTTTAAAGAGAATAAAACCAAATGAAACAAAACATAATAAAGCAAATCAGGACAAAACTATGCAAGTGATACAGGACTTCAAAACAAGACAACAGGAAATCAGCAATGGCTACCATAATGTCTCTTATTTTCTTCAAAATAACTGTCCATACCATCACACACAATAAAATCAAACAAAACAAAACAGAACAAAACCAGTGAAAATAAAAGAATGGAAGCATTACAGGACTTCAAAACAAGATAACAGGAAATCAGCAATGGCTACCATAATGTCTCTTGTTTTCTTCAAAATAGCTGCCCATACCTTCACACATAATAAAATCAAACAAAACAAAACAGAACAAAACCAATAAAAAAAAGAATGATAGCATTAGAGGACTTCAAAACAAGATAATAGGAAATCAACAATGCTTATCAGTTCCTTCCTTCTCTGACTGAGCAAAGCTAGAATATTTAAGTGCTATTAGGTGGGCTGCTGCTCCACCATCTTTATTCTGCACAGGACTTAATTTTAAAGCAGTGCTCTGAGCCTAATCCTCTGTGGCCATCTCAACAAGCATAAAATCATCAAGACATTTACTAATCCAGGTCCACAACAAAAAGGTAAATATGGGAATCAATAATACAACAAGTATCTCTATTTGCAACTGTTGCCCTAATGAACCTGTTTTTGCCCTATGTTTTACAACTGATTAAATCAATATCAATACACCTTTTTCAGCTATGCTCCTCTTGAGACAGCTTTTGTTCATGTGTACTCTTTTAGAGGTGTCCCCTCACCTGCTATTTGTTCATACCCCAGGTACCTGTTCGGGTGCCAATATGCTGTGTCCAGTGCAGCTCTTGAAATTCTCAGGTAAAGGACAGTGGAGGATGAACAAACAAAGACAAGAGTCAGAAAACAGAAAGCTGAGGTCAGGTGGAGCCCTCTCTATATATGGGAGAAAAAGAAGTGCT
>RJWM01046845.1:0-12156 GCA_004363535.1 Dasyprocta punctata
CAACATCAATGGTCATTCGGGAAATGCAAATTAAAACAACACTGAGATTCCATCTCACCCCAGAAAGAATGGCCAAGATTAAAAAATCAACCAACAACAAATGCTAGAGGGGCTGTGGGGAAAAAGGAACTCTTCTCCACTGTTGGTGGGAGTGTAGACTGGTGCAGCCACTGTGGAAGTCAGTGTGGAGATTCCTCAATAAGTTAGGATTAGAGATCCCATTCAACCCAGCTATCCCTCTTCCGGGCATTTTCCGAGAAGAACTGAAAACATCATACCACAGTGGTATTTGTGCACCCATGTTTATAGCAACCCAATTTGTAATAGCCAAATCTTGGAAACAACCCAAGTGCCCATCAATCAAAGAATGGATAAAAAAGATGTGGTATTTTTATACAATGGAGTACTACTCAGCTATTAAGAAAGATTGCATTGAGACCTTTGTAAGTAAATGGTCACAACTTGAGACCATACTCATAAGTGAGATAAATCAAACCCACATGTGTAAATACCATATTGTCTCCCTAGTGTAAGAAATGGAAAAGTATATATGATTCAAAATCTATAATAATTACTATGTAAGGGTAAAAAACAGCTCAAAGAGCAAAAGTAACTGGGAAGGAAAAAGGCGGAAAGAGAAAAGGGAAGAGGAAAAGATATAAACCTGTATATATGTATATGTAAGATAACTAAAAAGAACACTGCTGAATGTATTCGTTATTGAGAAAGAACAATTAATACTCATATGATTAGATCAGTCTTGCATGTCTATATCTGTTAATGTAAGAAACCATTTTAAAGATAATGATGTGCAATATTGCAACCATTGTCAAGCTTCTATCTTCTGGTTTTGTAAACCTGCAATGTTGTGTATTTACTCTAGTCATTTGTTTGTCTCTTTTGCTTGTTGTTTTTACTATATATGTCATCTTTTTTTTGTTTGTTTTTGTTTGTTTTGTTTTTCTTCACTTAAATAAAAAAAGAAAATATATGAAGTTTATTAGACCAATGTGAGGACAGGATCTCAGATATTAAAGACAGGCTTACAGTTAGTGACAAGAAAAAGAAAGATTTCTCAAAACTAGCAAGGGACCATGAGAAATCAATCCAGCAGCTGCTAGATGAGACAAAGAAGAATAACTTAACATTAATTGGAGTCAATGAACAAGCAGGAGATATCACAAATTAAAAAAAAATGTTCACAGATATCCTGACAGAAAACTTTCCTGGTAGAGAAAAAGAATTTAACATAGAAATAAGTGAGGCATATAGAACTCCAACTAGCAATGATCAAAAAAATCTACAGCCAGGCATATCATAGGCAAGATTCCAGAAACTCAATACAAGAATAGAATCTTAAAAGCTGTTAGGGAAAAAAAAGCAAGTCACCTATAAAGGAAAGTCTATCAGAATCACTGCTGACTTCTCAGCACAAACTCTCAAGCCAAGAATAAGTACTCCAAGTTCTAAAGGAAAACTTTCAACCCAGATTGATATATCCCTCAAAACTATCTTTCAAAATTGATGGAGAAATAAGATACTTCCATGACAAAAAACATCTGAGGAAATGTATGACCACCAAACCAGGACTCCAAAATGTTCTGAAGGACATTCCAGAAAGAGATAATATCTAAGGACTACAGTTCCATGAACTGCAACAGAAGGAATCCTTCAGAGAAGGCAAACAATTAAAGCAAAGGGGAAAAGAGGGGGAGCCAACAACAGGAAAAGAGCATGACAAGAATAAGTCAATACGTATCAGTTATAACCATCAACGTTAATGGTCTCAATTCACCAGTCAAGAGACACAGACTGGCAGAATGAATCAAGTAGCAAGATCCAACAATATGCTGCATACAAAAAACACATTTAATTCAAAAAGGAATTGATAGACTGAAAGTCAAAGATGAAAAACAATACTCCATGCAATAGGAATCAAGAAAAAAGCAGGGGTAGCTATTCTATTTGCACACAAAATGAATTTCAAGCCAAGACTGATTAAGAGAGATAAAGAAGGTTACTACATCCTCATAAAAGGAACAATCCAAGAGGAAGAGATAACAACCATAAATATATATGCAACAAATACCAGTGTACCCAACTATACAAAACAATTAATTATGGACATGAAAAATCAAATAAGTCCTAATACAATTGTATTGGAAGACCTCAATACCCCACTGTCACAAAAGATAGATCAACTAGACAAAAAATCAATGATGAAATAATAGAACTAAATCAAACTTCTGAGCAAATAGACTTAGTAGATGTCTATAGAGTCTTCCACCACACAACATCAGAATACACATTATTCTCAGCAGCACACAGGATGTTCTCCAAAATAGACCATATAGTGGTTTATAGAACGTGTTTAAGTAAATGCAAAGGAACTGAAATTATTCCATGTATACTATCAGACCACAGTGCAATGAAGTTGGAAGTTCATGCCAAAAGAAACTACAAGAACTTCATAAACACATGGAAATTAAGTAGCACCTTCCTGAACAACCAATGAGTCACAGATGAAATTAAAGAAGAAATTAGACAGTTTTTACAGTTAAATGACAATGACAACACAGCATATCAGAACTTGTGGGTCACCATGAAAGTAGTTTTAAGAGGGACATTTATAGCAGTAAATACCCATATCAGGAAAACAGAACAAGGGCATATAAACAACTTAATGTTGAACTTTAAACGTCTAGAAAAAGAAGAGCAGGCTAAAGCCAAAGCTCATACAACGGGGGAAATTATAAAGATTAGAGCAGAAATTAACATACTGGAGACTAATAAACAATACAAAGAATCAATGAATCGAAGAGTTGGTTCTTTGAAAGATTAAATAAAATTGACAAACCCTTAGCCAACCTTATCATAAAAAAGGAAACAAAAGATCAAATCCACGCAATTAGGAATGAAAAGGGTGACATCACAACAGACCCTGAAGAAATCCAGAAAATCATCTATACCTACTTTGAAAACTTGTATTCTAAAAAGATGGAAAATACAGAATAAGTGGACAGATTCCTAGATCCATATGAATTACCAAAGTTGAATCAAGATGACATAAAAATCCTAAATAACCCAATATCAATAAATGAAATTGAAGATGTAATTAAAAACCTATCAATGAAGAAAAGCACAGGCCCTGATGGTTTCACTGCTAAATTCTACAAGAAATTTAATGAAGACCTAACACCACTATTTCTCAAACTCTTTAAATGAAACTGAAAGGAAAGCAACACTTCCGAATTCGTTCCTGGAAGCAAGCATTACTGTGATTCCAAAACCAGAGAAGGACCCAAATAACAAACAGAATTATAGGCCAATCTCCCAAATGAACATTGATGCAAAAATCCTCAGTAAGATACTGGGAAACAGACTGCAGTAAATTGTCAAAAAGATTGTACACCATGATCAAGTGGGATTCATCCCAGGGATGCAGAGATGGTTCAACAGACATAAATCCATAAATGTAATACATCATATTAACAAAACCAAGGACAAAAATCATATGATCATCTCAATAGATGCAGAAAAGGCTTATGACAAAGTTCAGCACCCATTCATGATTTTAAAAAAAGTACAGAAAATTGGAATAGATAGTCTTCATCTCAATCTGAGAATGCCCATTTATGACAAACCAACAGCCAACATCATACTAAATGGACAAAAACTGAAAGCTTTCTCTCTAAAATCAGGAACAGGACAAGGATGTGCACTGTCTCTACTCTTATTCCGCATAGTCCTGGAAACTTTAGCTGGAGCAATCAGACAAGACAAAGAAATAGAAGGAATAAAAATAGTAAAGAAAGAAGGTAAACTATTTTTATTTGCAGATGTCATGATACTCTACTTAAAAATCCCAAAAACTCCACCAAAACACTACTAGAGTTAATAAGCAAATTCAGTAATGTAGCTGGTTATGAAGTCAACACTCAAAAATAGCTTTCTATACATGAATGACAAACTCACTGAGAGAAATCATACAAAAAATACCTTTCACAATACCATCCAAAAAATCAAATACCTAGGAATCAGTCTAACAAAGGAGGTAAAAGACCTCTACAATGAAAACTACAATACTCTGAAAAAGGTGCTTGAAGAGTATATTAGAAAATGGAGAGATATCCCATGCTCTTGGGTAGGAAGAATCAATATAGTAAAAAAGGCCATATTCAAAAACTGTTAAAAAGATTCAATGCAATCCCAACCAAAATTCCAATAGTATATCTCACAGAATTAGAGAAAACAATCCTTAAATTCATCTGAAACCAGAAGGGACCTAGAATAGCAAAGGCGATCCTGGGCAACAAAGACAAGACAGGGGGAATCACAAACCCTGACTTGAAATTATATTATAAAGGTACTGTGATAAAAAAACAAAAGACCTGAAGATGAATGCAACACATTAGAAGATGCAAAAACAACTATAGACACACTAAGCCACATTATCTTTGATAAAGCTGCCACACACATTCACTGGAAGAAAGATAGCCCCTTTAATATACGGTGCTGGAAAAACTGGCTCTACACATACCAAAGATTAAAACTGGACCCATATCTTTCACCATGTACTAGGCTAAAATCAGAATGATCGAAGATCTTAATATTAAAACATAAACTTTAAAAATACTGGAAGACAGAGTAGGTAAAACTCTCAAGACATTGGTGTAGACAAAGACTTAATGAACAAAATCCCAATTGCATAGGAACTATCATGAAGAATCAACAACTGAGATCTCACCATAATGAAAAGCTTTTGCACAGCAAGAGAAACCATCAACAGAGTGAAGAGACAACCCACAACATGGAAGAAAATGTTTGCCAGCTGCAGCTCAAAGGATTACTATCGAGAAAAAAAATCAGTCCTCCTAGATTTAAAGACCCAATCCAAAAATGGGTATGTAAGGTAAATACACACTTCTCTGATGAAGAAATATGAATAACAAATAAATATGTTAAAAAATGTTCAACATCACTGGTCATTCAAGAGATGCAAATTAAAACAACACTGAGATTCCACCTCACCCCAGAAAGAATGACTATCATAAATAAATCAACCAATCACAAATGCTGGCAAGTGTGAGGGAAAAGGAACCCTTCTCCACTGTTGGTGCAAGTGTAGACTGGTACAACCACTTCGGAAATCAGGGTAGACATTCCTCAAAACCTAGGATTGGAGGTCCCATTTCTCCCAGCTATTCCCCTTCTAGGTATCTTCCCAAAAGAGTTAAAAACATCATACCACAGCAATATATGTGCACCCATGTTTATAGCAGCACAGTTTGTAACAGCCAGACCTTGGAAACAACCTAAATGCCCATCGACTGAGGATGGTTAAAAAAGATGTGGTATTTTTACACAGTGGAATACTACTCAGCCATAAAGATGGATGAACTGGAGACTTTTATAAGTAAATGGATGCAACTTGAGACCATACTTATTAGTAAAATAAATAAGACACACACGTGTAAACATTGTATTGTCTCATTAGTGTAAGAATCTAAAAGAAGAAACATATGTCTATATGTATATATATGTATATAAAAAATAGTAAAGATAGTTATACTACTGAGTTCTCTGAGTCCACTGAAGACAAAGATTTGTGCAGGTATTGTTCAGACAATTGCATGCAGATGTCTTGTGCTCTGGGTGAATGATTTGGGAATGACAATGTGCAGTGCATGTGCCATTGATGCACCCTGATTGATGTGTTTTGAGACTTTATTTTTTTCTTCCTTTTTTTCTTTTTATCCTTGAATAAAATGGATTTGCAAGAAACTGCTGAATTTCTTTTTTTAAAAATTGAAACTAGAAAACACAAGTAATTTTTTGTGTTTATTTGTTAGCCAAACAAGGAAAGCCACTCAACAACTGTGAGTTGATTGAATCATAGTTGATACCAATGGCAAAAAAAAAATGGACCCAGATTAAATAAACTCATCTAAGACTGTTTGATTTTTGCTTTACAGGGGTATTCTAGAAAAGAGGGCACTAGTGACAATAAAAACAGTTCACTTTTTAAAAGGTAAATTGTTCTCAAGTGCTTGTTCTTCAAGAGTCAACAGACGTTACGGTTCTACTTAGTGTTGTTTAGGAAGCCAACAGTCCAGGGCTGGGAATGCAGCTCAGTGTTATAGCACTAAACTGCCATACATGAGACCCTAGTCCAGTCCCAAGCACTGCAAAATAAAGATTAAAACAAAAAGAAGGAAAGCAGAACAACAGATCAACTGTTTGCTGTGGCTAAAAATTGGTCTCTATGAATCGTCTGCATGGGACCTACAGAGAAAATTTTTTGGACAAGGACTCAGCACAACTGGAAGTGGAATCTGTTAAAATATGTTACAACGTGTAAAGAAGAAAAATACAAGATAGCATTATGACACTTCTGAAAATTTAAAGTATCTAAAGCTTAAATTATTTGCATCTACTAACTATAATATTATCCAGTAGGTACTTTATATAAAATTTTTCAATTTATTTCATGTTATTAAACAATTTCTGTCAGTGATGGATTTTATTCACACTGGTATTCTTTTTTTTCCACAAAAAGGCATGAAGAAATTTTATTTAATTAATTTAACTCAAAAGCAAACTAGAAATATTCTTGAAACATCCTAAAATTTCTTCTACAAGAATAGACCAAAAAAAAAAAAAAAGCTTTATTTTATTTTGGTGTTTAGAGAAAGAACAATCAGTCACATAATAGCCTTTATATACTGCAAACTGTAGCAGTGCAAATACTGAAAATGACAGAATCTAGACCAAGGTAGTATACATCACACCTAATAAACACATCGTAATTTTGATATACAACATTAGACAAATATGTTAGACAGCAGGATAAATGGATTAATGTTAATGACTAAATCACCAAGTATAAATTTGGAAGATCAATCATTACAGGATGGAGGTTTAAAGTAACAGAAAACAAAAGCCTGGCTTACATGAAAGAAGATATTTTACACATTTGTGGCAAGCAAGACAAGAAAAAAGTGACATTTTTATGCACCTACACAGACAGATACACATACACATATATCTATAGGCATATAGTCTAGAAAAGTAGTTGAAAACAGATATATATGATTTGAAAATCAAGAAGAATTATATAGGTCAAAATATAGGTGAAGCATTCCTAATCTAAAAATATGAAACTGCAATGCTCCAAAATCTAAACTTTTGGGATACAGGACACCACAAATGGAAAATATACCTGACTTTATATGACAGGTTGGAGTGAAAATTCAAGTGCACTGAAAATATTGTATAAAATTACCTTCAGACTATCATATAAGGTGCAAATGCAACATAAATGAATTTACCTTCATCAATTCTGTGAATATCAGTCACAAAGAGAAACTGAATATCCTGATTGCCCTACATATAGCAGCCCAGTGACTTCACAGAAGTCAATTTTTTTGCTATTATTGAACTTATCTATACTAAAAATGGAAAAATAACATTTGATTTTTTATTATATCTGTAGGTTTCCAATGAAAATACTGTAGAAATGTGTTTCTTTTCTTACTACATCTTCAATTTTGCTTCTTGAACAACAAAGCTTAAAATATTTACTATCCAACTCATCACAAAAAGGTTGCCAATTCAATTTATTATCCTCACTGTATATTATACTTACTGCTTTTAACTAATGTCTACACCTATTCCCACATTTCATGGTTTTATGTTACAGCTCATTTTTAAAAACTTGTTCATGTGAATGATGTGGACACGGTTCCCCCAAAGGCTTCAGGACTGAAAGCTTGGTTTCCCGTGCCGTGGTGCTAAAGTGATGGAACTTTTAAGAGGAGGGGCCTCTTTATTCAGTCACCAAAAGCCTTGCTGTGGGCGGGCATTAATGTAGTTATCACCAGATCCTGCTTAGTGCCTGTGAGAGTGGACTGTTAAGAAAGACGCCAGTCTGGACCCTGAATGCCCGCTGCTTCCTGTCTTGTCATGTGGCGCGCTCTCTCCAACACGTGTTCCGCCATGATGAACAGATTGTGATGAAGCCAAGGGATCCTCACCAGAGCCCAAACCAATAGCCTGCCTAGTCTCAGACTTTACTGTGAGCTAAGCAAATGTCTTTTCTTCATGTATTACCAAGCCTTCTGCGTTTGTTACAACAGGAAACAGAATTAGGCAGTGTTATACATGGATGGAGGAATGGGTATACAACTCCCTGTTTTATGATTTGTAAGCACTATAAGCCATGCTACTAAGTCTATCCTAAAAGGGAATAGAACTCATTATGAAATGCTATAATTAGGGAAATTAAGGCCCCAGTAAGAATTTTTATACAAACACAGGTTAATTCACACATATGTTGAGAGATGGCAGTTTACATTATTTTTCTTTAATCAAAGGATTTCAGGCCAACTTAGCTTAAATTATTATGCATTAAAATATTATGAATTATATTTCTAGATAAATACTAATGACAAAATGAGGTTTTTAAAATTGTCCTCCAAATGCTAATCACTTATATTTTGCCAAATTACTGTGCCTTCTTATGAAGTCAATAAATTTATACCTAGACATCCTGAAAGTATACTTAACTATTGTCAATATAGCAACTGAGTCTTTTAAACAACTTTTTCAGTAAACTAATTCTTTGAGTAGGAATAATAGAATGGTCCTTCAATTTTATGTCTGAGTGTAATTTAAGTCAATTCCTAAATAAAGTTTTGCCTTTTTAACTTTTAAAGAGGTCTTTACCCTAGAATCAGCAGCAGCACAATCAGTACATCAGTTAGTCGGTTATCCCTGGAACATCTAGGAGAGCTCGGTATATTTCTTTAAAGCTAAACTGACAACATGAATAGACCGATAGCGGACTCTGATTTCAAATTGTCAAGGTTCAACTGGTAAGATATTGGAAAACATTAAGACATATCATTTGTGTTGTCATATATTATTGTTAAATTAGCAAAGGAAGTTATTTTGTTGATTTAGCTGTTAAAAATTATGAAAATATCCAGCATTAATCTTCTGCTCTACTGGCTGCCTATTTTCCCCTGAGAGAAGAATGCCAAACATCAAGTTTTAGTCTTCAGCAGTTCACACCCAATTTTCAACTGTACCAAAAAAAAAAAAAAAAAAAAAAAACAGGAAGCTTTAAACACTTATAAACCTACTCACAATTTGATAACCTAGAAGACCAGAACACTAAATTAAATTAAAATTCAAACCTTAACAACTTCAAAAACTATAAGTATAATCATAGAAAAGTCATTTCAAATTATAATGTTGATCCACTTAGCTACCTAATTCTAGAGGAGGCTAAGATTAGCAAAGCAAGGAAACATTTAATATAATACACTAAGAGGTCATAATTTCAATCATGCAGGCCTCCTAGTGACACATACACCAGATTGCAATGACATTACTTAAAGGTTATTTTAAGGATGCATGTATGAGTAGTTCAACATTGGAATGCAACAGAACTGTTCTCTACATTTACCCCTTTAGATAGTAAGATAATGGTTCAGTCACCTTTGATCTTGTTACAGGTCATACTCAATACTTCAAGAAAAAGTGTAGAAAATAATGCCTAAATAGCAGTCCTGATGTGGTTTCTTTCTGTGAAAAGAAAGCTTCTGGACAGACAGGAAATAGGCAATGTAGAGAATAGAGGTTGATAGAGTGATGCCAAAATATGGATAAATTGATAAGCAATGCCAAAGAAAATGGAAACCAGTTAAGAAAATAGACCTTCAAGAAATAAAATATATGTGAAAAAATATATTTTAAAAAGCAGGTTCCCAAAAAATAAGGTTCCAATTATTTTGCATTACAAGCTACTCCAAAGATAAGTGGTTTAAAATAATAACCAGTGTCCTACACTTCAGACTTTGTGGGTCAAAATCTGTACAGGTTCAGCAATGAGTCTTCTTTCCAGTCACCTGGCAACTGTTTACCTCCTAGTGCTGGACCTGTGAATGGGAACTGGATGGCTTCCTCAGCAGAGTGGGCTTCTCACAGTGTGATTTGGTTATTAAGATTGAACGTTCTAGCTAACAAACTAGAAGCTGAAGCAGCTTTCACAGATGGACCTTGGAAACTGTATAGTATTCTCTCTGTCACAGTAAGTCAGAATAGCCAAAACAAAATGAAACAGCAACAGAAAAAAAAACAGGATTCAAGATGAAACTAGATCAAAACATTTATAGCCACATTTAAAATTCTAGATTCAGAATTCCACCGGTCATACTGATTCAAAATTCTGAGGCACTGAGAAAACTCATTTACCCACTTTGACATATTCATATATATTCAGAGACAGTAACTTCCAGAAAACAACTAAGCATCAAGTAGGATAATCAATGAATGGAATATGGCATTCTGAGCAGTAAGTCACTCATAAACAAGATCTGGAAAAAGCTATTAGAACAGAAACAGCAACATGTTAAAAATCATACTCAGTTGTTCATTTGTCAAACCAACAAATACGCAGTGTCGTCTATTTCCAGAGGCCTGACGTAGTATTACACAAGTGGGGAGAGATCTCTGTTCTCACTGCTTGGAGAAGTGGAGGGCCAGAGGACGAGGAGGGCAGAGCATCCCCTGGCAAAGGCCAGGCATCAGCACACACAGCATCACGCAGTGGCTTTTACTGTTACTGCAGAATGAAAATGTGACAATAGCTGAAAGTGCATAGTCTCACTGTCACAAATTCAGGTTTAGGTAAGACTCAATTTAAGAATGAATAGAGAGAAAAATAATAAAATTAATACCTTATAACAAAAATCTAACATGACCATTATGAAAATCTGTAAATAGATAGATCTTGGGAACAAAAACTTTTAAGATGCAAGCTAAAATATCATCAAACAAAATTATTCAATGTAACTGATTTCCCATTGTCTGGTTTTGAAAGCCTATAAAGCTTTCATTCTTTTGTTTTGATTGATTTTAAACTATTTTGTTTTGTTTGAATTTATTGTGGGTGAAGGCAAGGAAAACTATTTCAAAGAAAACAAGAGACATTATGGTAGCCACTGTTGATTCCCTGTTGTCTTGTTTTGAAGTCCTGTGCTGTTTGCATTGTTCTGTTCTGATCTGCTTTGTTCTGTTTGGTTTGGTTTGGTTTGGTTTGGTTTGGTTTGGTTTGGTTTGGTTTTATTCTCTTTAAAATAAAAAATTTTTAAATTATTCAACATATTTAAAAAGCAATATATTAAGATGAAGTTACATTTAAACCAAGAGGTTGATGTACCATAATAGAAAAAAAAATAAATTCATGATCATTTCAGTATCTGATGAAATAACATGTGCTAAAGTGTAGCTTCCACTCTTAGAAAACAAGGAAGAAATGGAGATTTTTTCATTTGACAAATGATATTTACAAGAATAATGATAATAACACTACAATCAATATCAATCTTATGGGCAAAATATTAGGACATTGCTTTGTGTGGTTGAGAACAAGATCTCACCGTGTGCAATCAGTAGTGCACTAAGAAACAAAAGAGACATAAAACTGATAGAACTTGAAAGGAACAAATATAACTGCCATTATTTACAGGTTACATGCAAAAATTTACAGGGAGTTCCTCCATTCACCATCAATTATATTATTATATAATCCACTCATGTATATTACAGTAAAAAGCAAAATTATTGAATATGAATGAATGCAGAAAAATTAATTGCATATTACACAAGATATGAGCAAAATCATAGAAAAAAATTTTAAAATACACTTCAAGTATCATCTTAAATATCAAGTACCTAAAAGAAACCTAATAAAGGTACATAACAGAGGATAAGCAAAAAAGTAAAGCGTTATTAAGAGAACACTTAAATAAACAGCAATTCAATACTGATAGATTAAGAAACTCTCTAGGGGAGAACTATGTGCCTTCTGTGAACCCTCCATGTTGGGGCGAGAGGCTGCAACCAGAAGCAAGCCTGCCTGCCTCCCTGGCGAGTTTGCGCAACCACGCGGAACCCAGGGGGAGAACTATGTGCCTTCTGCAAACCCTCCACGTTGGGGCGAGAGGCCGCAACTAGAAGCAAGCCCGCCTGCCTCCCTGGTGAGTGTGCGCGACCGCACGGAACCCAGGGGGAGAACTATGTGCCTTCTGCGAACCCTCCATGTTGGGGTGAGAGGCCACAACCAGAAGCAAGCCCGCCTGCCTCCCT